>SNQJ01S0207206.1:0-16293 GCA_010110895.2 Picea sitchensis
AATTGAGGTAGAAGTCTTTGAAAGGTATTATACTTGGTAGCATGTGAGCATATTGAGATAAATTCTTAATGTAATCATTTACCAGATACAACTAACATCTCCTCTAGGAGAAAATTCTTGTGTTGGTTCCAGATTACCTTGAATGAATGTTTGATCACAACACTAGAAGAGTGTTGATCTCATTTCGTATTGTATTTCTTACTTTTGATCTTTGTTTCAGATAGGTCACAAGTGAAATCTCTAAAGGAGCTATTGTAATGATTATTCATGCTATTGTTTTATTTACTATTATCAAAAGAGTATTATTCTAGCTTGTTGTTTTGTTGACCTTGTTTCAGGTCACAGGTGATAACCCTGAGGAAGCTATAGTGAAGGTTGCAGAAGGCAACAGATTAGATGAGACATGAAGCAAACTATGTACATAACCATATACATTCATGTACCAAAGATGATGAAGAAGAAGTTATCTTTTGAAATCTAGAGTATCTCATATGGAGATTGATTGTAAGGAGCAGAAGTCTCCAAATATGACCGAACATTAGAGCAAGAACTCATAGTAGACTTGTTCAAAGGATAATGAAGCCACCTTGATAGGATGTAGAATTCACTTGAAGTATGACTCATCTTTTTGTATTTAGACTTGGTATTCAACACCAAGTATAGCCCATAAGAGATGATGAAGTCCTTGTAGACTCAAAAGAAATCGAGAGTAAGCCTGATCTCAGAAAGGATCAGATGAAGAAACAACTTCCAGGACTGGGAGACAGATGCCATGAGAAGACTAGATCATAGCTTCAGAGACTTCTAGGAGATATGAAATCTCCTGGGAAGATTCCCTTGTTTCAGTGACAGAGAAGGAAGCCAGTTAGAAAGACTAGAATATGGATTTTTCCATGAGACTAGAAGAGAAATTAGTATTAACTTCCAAGATTGATCTAACAGATCAATCATGTTGCATATGTACAAATCCTGATGAGTGTCTAGAGGATTCTCCCAGTAAGAGGGATAAGACTATGACAAGACACTTACTCCAGTAATTGAAGAACTAGTTCCATTATTCATGAAGACAACCAGAACAACCACGATTCATATATAATATGAGATGTAGGGGGAGCAATCCCCATATTTAAAATTGAGTGGTGGTTGGTGCAGTACATTAGTTGGGTCATGGAGACATGACTGCAATAAAATATAGAGTTACCTCCATGAAAGAAGAAGACCTACATTCAATACCAGTTATTGAGCCACTCTTAGTTTCAGATGAAGTTGTTTCCATGATGGAGTAGAGGAGTTACTCTTTGATTTCAATAGTCACGGTGAGAATGGAGCAACCATTCTCAGCTTCAGAGAAGTTGCAGATGCAGAGTCCCAGTTCTAGAAGGAACAATTGCATAAAGAGGAGAGGACATACTCTCAAGCAATGAGATAGATAATTCTTTGCAGAGAGAACATAGATTTAGCACATGATTGTGTAGATTGAGTTTCAACTGTGAAAGTGTACCATATTGGTACAATGTAATGAGAAAATTTGGTTTGAAGTTGAAGATAGAAAGACTCAGGTCTGCGGGTTGAAGAAGGCTCTGTACAGGTTGAAGCAAGATCCTAGAGCTTGATATGGAAGAATTGACAGTTTCCCGACGAGCTTGGGATTTACCAAGAGTAAAGCTGATTCTAACATTTACCTCAAGGTTATGAATGATGAGCCAGTGATTTTGCTAATGTATTCTTGAAAAGATGAAGAAAAGCTCATCACAAATTACAGAAGAAGCTCACTACAGAGTTTGATGAAAGACCTAATGCATTATTACTTAGATCTCGAAGTTTGGCAGAGCCCAAAGAAGATATTCCTTAACCAAGGAAAGTATGCAGTTGAAATAATGAAGAGGTTTTACATGTTGAAATGTAAATCCATGAACACACCCATGGAAACAAAGTTGAAGCTCCTGGTAGATACCTCGTCAGAATTGGTTGGTGCTACTCTGTACAGACAGATTATTGGTTCATTGATGTATCTGATGAATAACCGAACGGATATATGTTTTGCTGTGAATACCTTTTGAGCTAGTATCTGGTAGAGCCCAGATGTGTTCACCTTGTAGTTGCAAAACATGTGATGAGATACCTTAATGGTACGTTGGATTTTGGTCTCTTTTATACTAGAGATCATGACTTAAGATTGTATGGATATATTGATTCAGATTGAGTTGGAAGTGTTTATGATAGAAAGAGCAATTCAGGA
The DNA here is from genome assembly GCA_010110895.2 of Picea sitchensis. Classification (NCBI taxonomy): domain Eukaryota; kingdom Viridiplantae; phylum Streptophyta; class Pinopsida; order Pinales; family Pinaceae; genus Picea; species Picea sitchensis. The sequence continues at coordinate 2,240 of SNQJ01S0207206.1, forward strand.
TATTGTTTTAGTCTGGGGTCAACCATGATCTCATGGAAGAGTAGGAAGCAATCAAGTATTTATCTCAGCACAACAGAAGCGGAATACATTGTTGCATGTTCTGCCAGTTGTGAAGCCATATGGCTTCAGATGTTTTTGAAAAATCTATTTGATCTGGAGATGGAAGCCACTGTGATCCTATGTGATAACCAGAGTTGTATAAAAATGATGTGTTCCATGATGAGTCGAAGCACATAGAGATCCAATATCACTTCATTCACGATATGATGCAGAGAGGAGCTATAAAGCTCCAATATGTTGGCACAGATGAACAAGTTGCAGATGTGTTTTCCAAGCCTCTGTCTCATGTAAAGTTTGAGCACTTTCGAGACTGACTTGGTATAGTCTGAAAGGACCTCCCTCGAAAGGGGGAGTAGTGTTGATGATACTATGGTATCCTAACCAATAGCGAGTAGCTCAATTAGGATTTTATATCCTAGGGGACTGATCATCCCTGGATAGATCCCAAAGGTCCGTAAGGATGGACTGTCAGAGTACTTGTGCATGTATATGCTAGATTTGGTCAGTAGTGGTAACTCCATTAGGATTTTATATCCTAGGGAATATTTTGATTCTTGGGCAGATCCTTTGGATATGTTAGAGTACCACAGGATGTTGATGCCAACCTTGTGCTGAAGATTTCCATCTTCGTGCTGATGTTGTTGAGATGCAAGCCTCGTGCTGAATATTTCTAGCTTTGTGTTGATGTTGTTGTGATTCCAGCTTCGTGTTGAAGATTTCCAGCTTCGTGTTGATGTTGTGGAGATGCCAGCTTCGTGATGAAGATTTCTAGCTTCGTGTTGATGTTGTTGAGATGCCAACTTCGTGCTAAAGATTTCCATCCTAGTGCTGATGTTGATGATGCTCCAACCTTCGTGTTGTGATGTTGTTGTTGTTTATGTTGTATCAGCCTTGTGTTGTTATTGATGATGATGATGTATAAGTGTTGTACTAAGCCATGTTGATGTAGATGATGATGATGCCATTCCAACTCCTTGTTGTGGATGATGATATTGATGATGAGAAAAAATTCCGATGATTTATAGATATGTCGGTCAGTGTTCTAGATGTTGTTGATGTTGCTACCCTCTCTCTCTCCTGATGATGTTGTAGAATGCCCTTCTTGTTAAGGGGGAGTGTTGAAATATTGTAACTGCAAATAATATTCTATTTATTATTGAGTCATTATTCATTAGATCAATCCCCTTTTGTGGATTGATCATGTCGGGCATTGTAATTGACAAAATCCCCTTTTGCGGATTGGTCAAAACCTAATTGTATTATGCAAATTAATAAGTTGGCCTCCAGGCCTAATTAAAGTGGTTTTAACCACTGAGAAGACAAGTCGGCCCTGCTCAGTGAAGAGACACCTTGTAACGTCCCTAACCATCAACCACACTGTCGGGCAACGCTACTTCGCGGAAACATTCTCATACATATACAATATGCTTATAAAGACTATGCATTAAATCAAATTAACACATTTATGAAATTTAACCAACAATACAGAGTAATCACAATATTACTGCTAACATACAGAATTAAACACAATTAACAGTAAATATCATCGCAATGGAATACATGATACATTTCAAGACACAAACATGCATCACATATAAATTAAATACAAAATTAATACTTATCTTTTAAACTGGCGTAACACCACCAACTGTGTGTAGACCTTCCACAAACCTCCTGGCCTTAGACCACGCTGCTCATCACTCTCAGTAGTAGGTCACCCCTGATCTGGGACTAAGCTCCACCGGGCAAGGGAATCCTAGGATAGGCAAGGTCAAAAAGAAGGCACACAGTTTATGAGGATGGATTCTCTCCCAGGAGCCACTTATGCCCACTTCTCATAGACTCTCATTCCCCACATGCCTGTCCCACCCCAGGAGTATACACCTTCACTGTCACCAAGACAATCCTTCGGCTGTTAAACCTCCCTTGCCTTGGGCTTCAGCAACAGGCAGACCGAAATTCTTCGAGCTCTATGGCAACTATAGAACCCCTTCCAGGCGTTCACACTTCCTCAGTGCACTCTCTCACCTGGAGAGAGTCGCTCATAGGAATGACAACCTACCTCTTCAACCAAAACCACCTCTCTCACCTGGAGAGAGTGTTGCACACAGTCCTAACAACCTGCTTCTTCAGCTCCATTCCAGCACAAGGAGGACAACAGTAAGGCTCAGGAAGGAACATATGATGGTATCCAATCACACTCAGCCAAGGGACTGCGTGACCAAAACAACCCACAATTATAACACACACGACATAGACAATTATGGTATGCTCGGGTTTCACAGACAACAACAACCTAGACAGTTAAGCACGAACTTGGATTTGCAGTGTGGATAAACCCGGTTCACAGGACACACGGGTCGGCTTTTCCCTCCCGACTGGTTTCTCATATGTGCATGGTTATGCAGAGGTACAACACAGAGGTAAAATGATACAGACTAAGGATGTGTCAGCTTCTCAGGGAAAACATCATGGCTTGGCCTCACGGTTTTTGGTTTTAGAGTTGCATGAGGTATGCATATAGAGATCAGACACAGAGGTAACATGGTTCAAACAACAGATTGACAAAATGGCAGAACGAACCCAGAATCAAACGGTTTAGACAATGGACCCGAGAATGGAGAACGAACCCCCGTCACGGCTCAATTCTTGGGTTAAATTGCATGTTCCTAGACTGACACATGTCGCTCATGAAGCTACATGCAGTCCATCAAGTATGTGTTCCCTTTTTGCACATGTTGGAGCTGCATGCATTGCCTCTCTTAGAACTTAGGATAAAAACATACCTTTCACACCACTTTGGAATAATAATAAATTATTATTCCTAAGGACTTAATCCCTCAAGCTTAGCCCCTCTTCCTACCTCTCAGCCCCCTCTCCCTTACCCATTATGTGGAAGCTTATTCCCCCATCACTCTTTCTTCATGGTCGGTCGACACACAATGATGTTTATATATTGTATTAATGATCTGCATAATTACATATACAAAATCAGATTCCTGGCCTTAATACTTAGGCTCTCCGGCCTAATAAACACATAATCCCAACATCTTATCAATACTAAGCTCACCAGCCTACAAGCCATGATTATAATTCATAAACATGATTACAATTCATAATATAAATGGGGCACTACCGGGGGATATTACAATCCCCTCCCCTTATTTTTGGATTGTCCTCAATTCAACTCTTTACACAGCATCAACAAGATTTTCAAAATCTTAAAAAATATGTGGGTATTCTGCCTGCATAGCATCCTCATGCTCCCATGTCGCGTCCTCAAGACCGTACCAGTTCCACTAGACCTTTACAAGCCCTATGGCTCGATTCCAAAGTTATTTGCTTTCCCGATCCAATATGTGCACATGATGCACTTGCAGGACACCTTCTTTCTCTACATGAATCACATTCCAATTGATTATATGATTAGCATGAAGTATATATTTCTTAAGAAATGAAATACGAAACACATTATGTACAGTCATGGATACAGGTAATGCAAGCATAAATGCAACTGGCCCAATCCTTTCTAGGATTTCAAATGGCCCACAAAATCTGGTTGCCAACTTGGACCAACTTCCCAGCTTTAGGGAACTTCTATTGGATTTTACTTTCTGGAAAACATGGTCACCCACTTTAAACTCTCTATGGGTTCTGTTTTTATCAGCATAAATTTTCTGCCTGTCTTGGGCATCCTTTAAATTTTGTTTAATTTTTATCATATGTTCTTCCATTTCCTTGAGCAACTCTGGCCCAACTACTATCCTAGCAGTTGGATTATCCCAGCTTATTGGAGTATTTCACTTTCTGCCATAAAGTGCTTCAAATGGGCTCATCTTCAATGATGCTTGATACCCATTATTGTAGGCGAATTCTACCAAGTGTAGGTAGTCTTCCCATTTAGATGGTTTGTCCATCACATACATCCTCAGTATGTCTTCTATCACTCAATTCGCCCACTCTCTCTGCCCATCGGACTCAGGATGATAGACTGTGCTAAGGTTCAGATTCATTCCGAACCCCTTGAATAACCCTTTCCAGAAATTTGAGGTAAATTTCGGGTCTCTATCAGACATAATTGTCTTGGAAATTTCGTGCAATCGTGCCACTTCCTTCATAAAGATGTCGGCAACATCTGATGCCTTGTGAGTAGTCTTTAACAGAATAAAATGGGCAACTTTCGTAAGTTTGTCCACTACCACCATGATTGAATCATGTTGCTTTCCTATTCTGGGAAATCCCGTGATGAAATCCATTGTCACCACTTCCCACTTCCACTCAGGAATGGGTAAAGGTTGCAGCAACCCTGTTGGGTTCCTGTGCTCAACTTTAACCTTATGACACTCCATACATCTAGCGATGTATTCAACAATCTCTTTCTTCATACCTGGCCAAAAGTAATGGCTCTTGACTGCTGCCACAATTTTCTGATATATAGGGTGCCCAACATAAAGCACATTATTCATTTCATTCAAAATCATAAATTTCAAGTCCTGGACATTAGGTACATAAATTATGTTCTTGTACAAAAGTATTCCATTAGTTTCCAATTTATAATTCTCCACTTCCTAGGGCATCTTACCTTGTTGTAGCTTTGCTACCAAATCTCTGTACTACAAATCTGTATTTGCAGCCTCCAAAATTTTTCTTTTAATATCAGTTTGGTACATGCTAATGGTTGTAGCATTCAATTCGTGTACTCTCCTACTGACTACATCAACCACTTTATTCTCCTTCCCTTTGATGTGCTTGATATCAAAATCATACTCATAGAGAAAATCCAACCACCTACTTTGTCTAGCGTTGAAGGTTGGATGATTAAACAAATACTTTAGACCGTTATGGTCTGTTCTCAGTTCGAACCTCGTTCCTATGAGGTAATGTATCCATTTCTTTAGAGCATGTACTATGGCTACCAACTCCAAATCATGAGTTGCATAGTTACTTTCGTGCTCTTTCAACTTTCTGGATTCATAACAGATTACGAATCCATTCTCACCGAGGACTCCTCCCATTCCTTCTTTGCATGCATCTGTGCACACCATGAAATCTTCATTTGGATCTGCAATCCTCAGGATTGAAGCACTAGTTAACAGTTGCTTCAATCGCTGGAAGCTTTTCTCACATTCCTCTATCCACTAAAACTTCTTCTCCTTCCTTTGCAAGGAAGTGATAGGGTGAGCTATCCCTGAGAACCCTGCGATAAACCTTTTGTAATAACCAGCTAGACCCATAAAGGATCTGACTTTCGTCACATTCCTTGGTGTTGACCATTCTTTGATGGCCTCAATCTTCTCAGGATCCACGACTATCCCATCCTTCGAAATAATATGCCCCGAGTAACGGATCTGCTCCTGATAAAACGAGCACTTGCTCAACTTGGCATACAGTTGGTTCTCTCTTATCACCTGCAACACCATCCTCAGATGTTGTTCTTGCTCTTTCTTTGACTTGGAATACACCAGATTTCATCCAGGAAGACTATGACAAACTTGTCTAGATAGTCCCTAAATACACCCTTCATCAGACACATAAAAAAAACGGGTGTGTTTGACAACCCAAATGGAACCACTGTGAATTCATAGTGACCATACCTTGTTCTAAAGGCAGTCTTGCTGATGTCCTCATCCTTTATCCTTACTTGGTGATATCTCGACCTGAGGTCTATCTTCGAAAATATCTTCGCATCCTTCAACTGATCGAAGAGGTCATCAATTCTCGGTAGAGGATATTTGTTCTTTATAGTTACTTTGTTCAATTGTCTGAAATCGATACACAATCTCAACGTCCCATCTTTCTTCTTCACAAACAGGACCGGGGATCCCCAAGGTGACACACTTGGGCGTAGATACCCCTTCTTCAGAAGCTCTTCAAGCTGCAATTGCATCTCTTTCAGCTCTGTCGTACTCATTCTATAAGGAGCTTTTGACATTGGAGCTACTCCAGGCATCAAGTTTATAGAGAATTCAATATCTCTCTTCAGAGGTAGTCCAAGTACCTCCTGAAATACATCTTCAAACTCCTTTAGTACCGCATGATCTCCAATCTTTGATACCTCATCCTTAGATGCTTCCTCCACATGGGCTGCAAATAATAGACAGCCTTTCCTGTAGCACTTCTTCAATTGCATTGCTGAGATTTCTCTGATAGCAACAGCTCTGAGAATTCCTTGGACTGTTTTTCGATTTCCTTCCTCATCTAGGCAAGTGAATTCCTTGTTCTGACAGTCCAAGATAGCATGGTGCTAGTCCAACCAGTCCATCCCAATTAGACATTCATAAGAACCTAAAGGCAGAATGTTCAATTCAACCTTTGTGCTCAGTCCATTCATGTCCACTGGACATGACTTAACTAACTCAGTGACTTTTCTCTTGGTTCATGTAGCCAGCTGCACTAACCAAGACTTCTCATGTTTTCTTCTCGATAAATGCAAACTTTCCACCACTCTAGGATTTATATAACTATGGCTAGCCCCTGAATCAATTAAAATAGTAAAGGCATGGTTGTTGATCATACCTTCTACTTCAATCATGTACGACTGATATTCAACTTGCTTGTTGTCTAGGGTTGCGTAGATCCTTGGCATTCTACTATCCATGTCCTCCACTGCTTCAGCTTGCTGAACATTGTGGACAATTCTCACTTTATCATTTCGGTGGGGGAAATATCTGTACCTATGGTTCCCTTTACAACCCCAACATTCCAGAGGTGGAAGTCTTGGCATTTTCCCACCCACTTCACCCTTCCTAGGCTCTCTAAAATATGGATGTCCCTGAGGACTGTTTCTGAAAAAGGGTGGCTTAGTTCCCTTCTTCCTCTGATCCATATTGAATTTCTTCTTGTCTTCCAAAGCCTTCCAGAAGGTAGGCTTCTCTCTTTGCTTCTCATATAAGCATTGCTCCCTCCTTATCATTTCTTCCATAGTCTTAGGATAATCATACTAAATCTTGTCACCAATGGAAGGTGGAAATCCACTTAGATACCTCTAAATCTTGACAGTCTCATCCTTGATGAATGGAACATACTTCAAAAATTCCAAAAACCTTAGTTCGTATTTGTTAATGGTCATGCTGCCCATCTTGAGTTCAAAGAACTCTTTCATCTTTCTGTCGTAGTATCTTTTAGTCATGTATTTATTCTCGAAATACTTCTTGAATTCTTTCCAAGTCCTGCACAAGTTGATTCCATGACATGGATGCTTTTCCTTTCAATTGACACATCACAATTCTTCCTTCTGCATGAGATGAATAATTTTGCAGTCGAAAATATTTCCTCATTCCAAGCAACCATGTTTCTGCATCTTCCTCCTTCTTATGTTCTCCATCAAGCGTTGGAGGCTTAATCTTGTTCATCTCACCCTTCTGTTCATCCACTCCAGATGTCTTGCGCTTTCTAGTAGGAGATGGGCTTGAACTACCGTGTGCCCTCCTCTTGGAGCGACCTTGGGAGTGATGATGGTGTCTACCAACACTCCTTGATCTTCTTCCCTCAGAATCCTGGTGACTCCCTATTTTTCTTGAGTCTCTATACTTGTCCAACTTCCTCTCTATTCTCCCCAGACTCTTCATCAACTTTAAGTTGAATTCTCCCTGTTGTTCCTTAGATTTCATGAGATTTCTTCTATCTTCTTGGTGAATCTAGGCATCTTTCTGCAATCGTTCAATGATTTTCATCATATGCCCTTCCTTATCTATCTCATCTCCATGCCCATTGGAGTTTGAACCTTCAACTCCCAAATGAACATCCATCCCTTTAGCTTCATTCTCTGAACTGGAAGCATTCGGTGTCTCCTCCATTTATCCATGCTCAGTAGCAGTTCTATCTGATTCTAGCACTCATTAAACTTCTGCAAACACAACGTGCAGACAATCAGAATTTGTCAGGCCACCAATCCTTAACAAATTCCATAGAATTCATAGAAAAATATGACTCAAGAAAATGTTCAGTTTTCATTCTCTGTGATTCTCATTCAATCAAGAATCCCCACATATTTCTACTTTTAGAACTCTGCTATGTTAAGTTTTCGGGCACTAGCCCCTTTCTCTCAATCCCCAACCCACGCGACCATGGGTCGTGACCAAGTGCTAGATCAATAAGCGCATACTCGGGCCTTCAACCGGCTTTAGAAGCTTTCCAAGCACAAAACAATGAACACCCAGAGTTCCGAGTTACCGAACTCGTGCAGTAGTGTGGATCAATGGTCCATGTCTACCCAACATCCAATGGATGACACTTGTTGTGGAACCTTAGGCGTCTAAGTTCCGGGACTTCAGGACTTCAGAATATTTCACATCTGCACACCCCGAACACTTCTATGACACTTTGTTGATGTCATTACGTCACATCACTTATGCTTTTCCAAATTGCGGGGGCAGGCAACAGTGGTTTGGAGTAAACCACCTTTCATCCCGCAATTCTCCTGATGCTGATGCGTAACCCCTCAGCGAAACCATGGTTTGGATTGCGGGACCGCCTTGGGGAATTATCTTTCATGCAACTTGGGCCCCACAATGCCTCCTGGCCATTGATCTTGATGTATCGTGATCAACACCACTGTGGGTCCTCCGACCTTTAACTACATTACGTAACCTCGGGCCCCACTGACCCTGCTCACATAGAATGCCACATGGAGGCATACTAGTGACTGACACGTGGCCCATTCAGATTGGTGACAATCGTCACGTTCCAAATTCCATTTCAATAATCCACGGGTTCTAAACCCACTGACACATGGCACACATCCCATGTTTCCACGTCATCTCCAGGTGACGTCATCATGACTCACCACTTCATCTCTTCGGGCTTTGGGAGTTTCAACTCCTCTACACTCACTTTTTCCCAGAGCAGTTTCTCTCGGAGTTCACGATCTACCGACGCGTGTCCTCCCTCACGATAAACGAATAGGCTCTTTTCCTATGATATATGATGTAGATCTCCTTCGAAATTTTGTGCCTTAGCGCGTTCCACTTCTCCCGATTTCCAAACTCTGAAAGGCTTCCAGGATAACCTTCCTGCACCTTCTCTAGATCTAACGGTCTTAAGGGATTGTCCTTTTTCTCAAATAGATCCTACGGCTCCAACACCCCAAGTGTTGAGCTCTCTCTCTCTGTGGTCAAATACCACACCGACTGTGGTTTTATTCTACCACTACTCCTCTTGAGCTTCGTAACATGGCCAAGTAACCCCTTGGCACTCAGAAACAATCTAAGGTTCAAAATTGGTTCCATCCAAACACCATTTCCACTTGAAACCTTGGGTCCAAAGACCACTTATCCGGTCCATCTAGGCTCAGCGTTGAAACCATGGGCTCTGATACCTTATTGTAACGTCCCCGACCATCAACCACACTATCGGGAAATGCTACTTCGCGAAAAAATTCTCATACATATATAATATGCTTATAAAGATTATGCATTAAATCAAATTAACACATTTATAAAATTTAACCAACAATATAGAGTAATCATAGTATTACTTCTATCATACAGAATTAAACAAAATTAACAGTAATATCATTGCGACGAAATACATGATACATTTCAAGACACAGACATGCATCACATATAAATTAAATACAAAATTAATAATTATCTTTTAAATTTGCGTAAGACCACCAACTGCGTGCAGACCTTCCACGAACCTCCCAGCCTTAGATCGCGTTGTTCATCACTCTCAGCAGTAGGTCACCCCTGAGCTGGGACTAAGGTCCACTAGGCAAGGGAATCCTAGGCTAGGCAAGGTCAACAGGAAGACACACAGTCTATGAGGATGGATTCTCTCCTAGGAGCCACTTATGCCCATTGCTCACATACTCTCATTCCCCACATGCCTGTCCCACCCCAGTAGTATACACCTTCACTGTCACCAAGACAGTCCTTCGGCTGCTAAACCTCCCTTTCCTTGGGCTTCAGCAACAACCCAGACTAGAATTCTCCAAGCTCTGTGGCAGCTACAGGACCCCTTCCAGGAGTTCTCACTTCCTCAGTGCACTCTCTCACCTGGAGAGAGTCGCTCACAGGCCTGACAACCTTCTTCTTTAGCTTCGTTCCAGCACAAGGAGGACAACAATAAGGCTCAGTAAGGAACATATGACGGTAGCCAATCACACTCAACCAAGGGACTGCATGGACACAACAACCCACAATTATAACATATGCGACATAGACAATTACAATATGCTCAGGTTTCACAGACGACATCAACCCAGACAGTTCAGCACGAACTGGGATTTGCAGTGTGGATAAACCCAGGTTCACAGGACACACAGGTCAACTTTTCCCTCCCGACTGGTTTCTCAGATGTGCGTGGTTATGCAGAGGTCCAACACAGAGGTAAAACGGTAGAAACTGAGGATGTGTCGACTTCTCAGGGAAAACATGACGGGTTGGCCTCACAGTTTTGGGTTTCAGAGTTGCGTGAGGTATGCATACAGAGATCAGATGCAGAGGTAACACGGTTCAGACAATAGATCAACAAACTGGTAGAACGAACCCAGAATCAAACGTTTCAGATAGCGGACCCGAGAATGGAGAACGAACCCCCATCACGGCTCAATTCTTGGGTTAAATTTCATGTGCCCGGGCCGACACATGTTGCCCATGAAGTTGCATGCTCTCCATCAAGTATGTGTTCCCTTTTTTCACATGTTGGAGCTGCATGTGTTGCCTCTCCCAGAACTTAGGATAAAAACATACCTTTCACACCACTTTGGAATAATAATAAATTATTATTCCTAAGGACTTAAGCCCTCAATCTTAGCCCCTCTTCCTACCTCTCAGCCCCCTCTCCCTTACCCATTCTGTGGAAGCTTAGTCCCCCTTCACTCTTTCTTCATGGTCGGTCGGCACGCATCGATGTTTATATATTATATTAATGATCTGCATAATTACATATACAAAATCAGGCTCCTGGCCTTAATACTTAGGCTCTTCGGCCTAATAAACACATAAGCCCACCAACTTATCAATACTCAGCTCACCAGCCTACAAAACATGATTAAAATTCATAAACATGATTAAAATTCATAATATAACTGGGGCACTACCGGGGGATATTAGACACCTTTCCAGTGCCTGCGAGTTTGTATAAATAAAGGAAGTTGACACCTCATTATCTCACTCACTCATTCGCTCATCACGTGCGCAATTTTGGTAGCTGTAGTTGGGAGAAGAAGGAAGAGAGAGGCACATTGCCCAGTGTTGGATATTCTCTAGTGTTTTAGTTTATTGTCTTGGCATTGTATTGGCTCTCTATATTAAGGAAGTTTCGTTGGGTTTTCTCCCTCGTGAGGGTTTCCCAGGATAAATGTTTTGTATATTGTGATAATGTTTCTCTTAGTGATCCTACCTATGCTATGGTTATCTAGTAAATTGAAAAGAAACCTAATAATATATCAAAACTTAACAAGCATGACGTCATCTGTCAGTTGTACGGCCGGTACGGACAGGCCATGTGACTTTTTCCTTGTTTTGACCAAAGTTTGACCAACCATAACTTTTTCATACGAACTCAGTTTGAGGCGATTTTTTTACTGTTGGAAACGTCAGCATGACATCATCTGTCAATTATACAACTTGTATGGACATGCATGTGACTTTTTCCTTGTTTTGACCAAACTTTGACCGGCCATAACTTCTTCATACGAGCTTCGTTTGAGGCGATTTTTGGGTTGTTGGAAAGATATTGTCAAGATTTACGCAATGAAGTAGTTTTCAAAATCATTTGAGAATATCAAATTTTGAGCATTTTGGATCCTTTCGGACCTCTTTTGAGTGTTCTAGATCCTCCTAGATTAGTCTTGGTTGAGTCGTTCCTAGTCTGAGGAAGCATGCAAATAAATTAATCATAAGCTACAAGCTCCTAAACTTTCCAATTGGTCTTCTCTTTAATGGGAACATTTTTGCAAGCCTTTGTTGAATATTTTTCTTCATCGACTACCTAGTTGGATGGATTAAGCTGGGTAACTCTTTCCAAAATTCCTTCCAATTTTCCCCTAATTTTCTTAAACTTGTGCATAATTTACTTATTTTATGTAGGTACATTACAGTCTTGGGTTACCACCGATGGTTCTCCAGTGAAGTTAATTTTGGATTGCATTTTTCTTTTCTTTTTGAGTGAGAGCCTTATAACCTTGGTTTTTCTTGTGTTCACACACATCCCTACCAATGTGAAAAATGTCTCCAAGATTCTAAGATGTGCATGCAGGATGCATATTTTTGTGTCCATGAATGTCAGATCATCTCTGTAAAGAAAGATCCTTTGTTATAATCTTTGCTAAATTCACGCCCCCACCTTTTTTGTTTATCTAGTATTCTTATTTGTTTATGCAAAGATTGAAAAGTGTGGTAGAGAGAGGATGATGTTGCTTCACCCTCATATCACTATTTAAGCTTTGATATAATCCCTTCTTGGTTTTGATTTTTCCATTTGCATGTTCATATAGTCCATGTATTTCTTCCCTCCCACTATTTAGGACCCTCATTTCTACCAACCGCTACCACAATTTCTCTCTCAGGATGATGTCTAAGGATTTTTTGAAATAAGCAAAACAACACCATAAATATCATGTTTTGGATTATTTGTATAGAGTAAGTCATTAATCCTTGAACCATATCCATGAGTATTAATTGCAACTGACCAATTTTCTCATGATTTTGAATAGTCCACTTAGCACTCATTACATAAGGTGATGCTCACAAGGGTGAAGAAGTGGGATTGGAACTAGTGAAATAAATTGCATAACTTCAATCAACATTGGTAGGGCTTCCACCTGGTAACTAAGGCCTCCAAGGAAAATCACCCATCCCAAAAATCATTTGGCTCAAGTGAGATTAACCATGGAGTTTTTCCCCATCGTCAAGCCCACTTATCTTGCTACCCCATTTGTAAAATCTTGGGAAGTATTGTGCCTTATAAACTATTCAGAGCTCCCTTCACTCTTTTTATTTAAGCATTGAGGGTCTTTCATATTCCAACACATGACAAACATTTCTATGATTATTTGTGTAGAGTAAGTCACTAATCCATGACCCATATCCATGAACATTAGTTGCAACTAACCAATTTTCTCATATTTTGAGTAGTCCACTTAGCACTCTTTGCATTGGGTGATGCTCACAAGCATGGAGAAGTGGGATTGGAACTAGAAAAATGAATCACATAGCCTCAATCATCACCTATGGGGCTTGCACCCAACAACAAGGAATTTTTAGGAAGGCCACCCATCCCAAAACTCCTCTAACATTCCATATTTTGAATATTTTGAATATACCACTTAGCACTTATTGCATCAAGTGATGCTTACAAAGGTGAAGAAGTGGGATTGAAACTAGCAAAATGAATCACATAATTTCAGTCATCACCTTTAAGGCTTGCACCTAGTAACCAAAACTACCCATGAAGGTCACCCATTCTAAAACTCCTCTAGCTCAAGTATGCTTAATGCTCATGGATATGGGTCATGTATTAAGGAATTACTCTACATAGTCTCAATTTCAAAATTAATATCTCATATGTCGGACTGCAAAATCCCTGTCATGATTAAATAAAAAGAGTCAAGGGATCTCTCATTGAATAATTCATAAGAAAATATAATTGCTAAGGTTTGCAAATGTGGTAGTAAGCTAAGTAGGCTTGACTATGGAGAAAAACTCCACGGTTAAGCATGCTTGAATGAGAGAATTTTTGGGTTGGGTGACCTTCCAAGAAGTCCTAGTTACTAGGTACAATCCCTGAAGGTGATGATTGAGGTTATACAAGTCATTTCACTAGTTCCAATCCCATTTCTCCATCTTTGTGAGCATCACCTCATGCAATGAGTGCTAAGTGGACTATTAAAAATGATGAGAAAAATAGTCAATTGCAACTAATGCTCATGGATATGGGTCATGTATTATTGATTTACTCTACATTCATAATCCCAAAAATATATCTCATATGTTGGAATGTGAAATCCCTTCAATGCTTAAATGAAAAGAGTCAAGGGAGCTCCAACA
>SNQJ01S0207209.1:1634-16268 GCA_010110895.2 Picea sitchensis
TACTAGTTACTATATACTTGGCTATTTCCTTATAGTCAGTATATAGTAACTAGTAAGGGAACCACATAGAGAACCAAATTACATTTAACAAGTGCCTGAAGCACTTCCCTAGACATGGGTAAAAAGAGAAGAAATAAAAGAGGCCAGAGAGGGCCCAGATCTAGCTAATAAGCCGCTAAACAACGTTACAAACATGTCAAAATAGACTGGGAAAACCCTGCATCTACAGAAAAATAATTTAGAAGCTGCACGCCCGAAGATCGACCTCAAAGTGCGGGAACACTGCATGCCCAATAGTGGACCTCAAAGTTCTGACCCAACCTCCATAAAGAAGCAGAAAACCCAACAACCGATACAAAATGCATAAAATCCCAGGTCCAAAGAACCATCACCTGACCATCAAACCACCGAGAGAGAGCCACCCAGGTAACCCCAAATAGGATCAAAACAAAGACGAAGAGGCAAAGCCGAACAGATCCACCCCACCAGATTCGTCACAGGCAACACCAAAACTCCAAGCAAGAGAAACCATAACCGCCCACGGGGGCGGAGCTACCAACGAAAAACGAAGCTACTGTTAGCCAAAACCACAAACAGGCAGAGGAAAATGTGTCATCTGGATGAGGAACTAGGCGAAAGCAATAAGGGAAACAACTAAGGAAGAAACACTAACCGCCCCAAATCCAATAAAAGGAGCTCCAAAATATCTTCATAAACGTTGACAAAAATGATTGTTGGAGCGACATACTTCCCCCGAACCACACACAACAACTCATTCAAGGCTGCCTCCACGCCCAAGCGTTGCATCACCAAGTTCTGAGCAGACATCGACAAAAAAATGGTGCAGAGCGACGGCTAGGGTTCCATCTTCAACTTTTGCCAATAAAATTTCTACCGTTTCTACTCCAACTCGTTATTCTCATATTTTACACACACACACACACACACACACATATTTGTCTATCTATCCTCTATTAATCTAACCTGGCCTATTTGAAGCTTTCTAAGATTAGTTTATGGGTTTTGTTTATTTTTGAGATTACATCATGTATGTAGTGTGTTTTTTTATTATACAAGATTTCATAATACAGATTTGGGTGTGTGCTTATGTGATATACAAGGGAGATGCTTAAAAAAATAACGATAATCTGCACAAAGGATGAGATTGAAGCTTTGGGAAAATTTCCTTTTGGCTTGCAGGTAATCGAAAGGGAAGTTTTCTCCAACACAAACATATTATTGATTATCTTCAACAATTTACTATATTACACTACAAACTAGTTTTTTGTAGATGTAATTTGAATAAATAAATAATTCTAAAATTACTTACCTCCACAACTTCAACTAAGTTGGTACACATAAGCTTGCTTCAACTAAGCTAGTACACATAAGCTTGAAGGTAAGGTGAAGGTAAACCTATTAATTATTTTCATCAAATTTACTATACTACACTACAATGTATGTACAAGTTTTATGTACACGACAATTGATATAGTAACAACTCTCGACCCTGTTGGTAAAGCTTTGTTAGAGCAACGAGTTGGTGTGGTGAGGTTGTTAAGCTTTGTGAGAGGAAGCCAGTCAGTGAGATATTCATCCACAAGGTAGAGAAGGATAAAAAGTATAAGGTGCAAAGCTATTTAAATTTTAAAGTAGTCAATTTTCAGGTTATAGAATAATAGGGGATCGAGAACCGGAGCCAGTTAAAGTGTCAGTTTGCAGGTGATAGAATAATCAGTATGCAACTAGGTGTCAGTTTGTAGGTGATAGAATAATCAATATGCAGCTAGGGGATCGTGAATCTAATCCAGATGAGATAAATATATTAATGCAATACTAATGCACAATGCACCCCGGGTAAAGTAGTCAATTTGCAAGTGATAGAATAACAGGGGATCGAGAATCGAAGCAAGTTAAAGTACCAGTTTGCAGTGATAGAATAATCAATATGCAGCTAGGGGATTGTGAATATGATCTTGATGAGATAAACATATTAATGCAGGCGACCACCCTGACAATAACACTTTGAAGTTCAAAGCCAATAACATGGAAGAAAAATGAAGTTTTTAAATTTATTTTTATGTCAATAAAATTATTATTGATATTTCCCTAGTTTCAACTTTGGAAATGAGGAAAAAAGTTTAGTCAACCATCCAACTAATAGTCGGTCAATGACCAACTCATTGATGTAGTCCTGCACGACAGGGACTGATAATATCATTATATTTTGATTGGTTATAATACTATTAAATTTAATTATATTTAAATTCTCATAGTTATGTTCAATTTTATTTATAACTTATAAAAGCTTTTTGACTACATAAATAATTTTAAAGAAATTGAAGTAATCTCTTACTTTCTTGAGGTTCGATAGACCAATTGGTCTCACTGGACGTTAATCATCATCGTCATCTAAATTTGTTTATTTTTCTTGTGCTTAAAAAGTATCATTATATTCTGCTTATATTTTTCTAATGTTTTAAACAATACCATAATATTATATAATACTATTAAATTTGAGTATATTTATATATCAATATCTTTATTATATTTCTTATATTATATTTTAGGAGTGAATAGTAATCTGAAAAGATTCAAACCTTGTTTTCTTGGGTGGTTTGTTGGTTGATCAAGGGGAGATAGTTCCTACTTATCTCTAAACCACCATCCCTATTCAGGTTATTTGGGTGCCTGATTATCTCCAAAGACTCTCTAAAACGTTGCTTGTGATAGTGATTTTTCTTTACAATGATTTTGGTGTCCTCTAGGAACACATGGTGCCTGGCCCCGAGGGACTGTTATGCCAAAGTTGAAGTGTGAATACACACATTCTCATTGTTCACCTTGTGGTCTATAATCCTTACCTGAAACGATCACCCAATTTCTCTGATGTAACATTGTATGCGGGAGCATGCAACCTTGTAGATACCTTTGTGTTGATGATGGTCAATGGTGTGTTTCACTAACCTCGTTTTTGTCTAATAGTTACCAACAACTTGAATGAGGTTGTAATTTCCTCTCTTTAGGATCTTCACATTCTTATCAGTGACCCCTCAAATGTAAGGGAGGTACGCCTTCCTATAATAGGGTTGATTGCTGCGAGAATAAGATCCTCTTCCCGCCTTCTCAATTTCCTTTCTTGATGTCCTTATTCTTATAGCCTATTATCTCAAAGACCTTGGTTAGGTAGTCTTTCTCCTACTCAATATGCTCATCATCTAAAATTATCATCGCCCTCATAGCGAGGGTGTTGAGAACCCCAATCTTATGCAAAGGGTGGTGGTGGGAATCAGTGTGAAGGTAGCTTTCAATATTATTTTTCTTCCTAAAGACTTTTGTTGATGCTTGAATCCGTTAGGACTGAAACGACAACTTCACGGGGATGCAAATCCCCCCGCGTTTTTATAGAGGTGGTACTCCTCTTTGTTTCAAGATTTTATTGGAATTTTAGATTTTCAAAATAATATAGGACATTGAGAAAGTCTGTTGTGGTATTCAAAGAAATATAAAGATTGTAGTAAAAGAAACAGTTTTGTTTTAAAAGAGAGTTCCTGAGAAATGACCAAGAACCTCACGCATCACATATTTGAAAAAGATAAACAAAATTTCCTCACATCCATCATAGTTAAACTAAATATTTATGATCACACAAAATGAAAGAAGATGATTTGCACGCATAAGAGAACTTTAACAAAGTAAACACATGTGGAGCTCAAATAAAGAAAATGATAGATCAATCTCAAATATTTTATACTCAAAACTCAGAGTTATAAAATACAACCAAAATTGATCCCAAAATAGTTCTCTTGGGATTTCTAAAAAAATATAGACTCTGTTACAAAGCTTTGAAATTTGAATGTGTTTGTCCTTAGGACTGTGATTGAGGCTCACATAGATCATAAAGCAAATATAAACAAGAAGTAAGTTGTGGAAAGAAGATGGTGGGCGATGATAGATTAGTAAGACCTGGAAAGAATACAGGAAGGAGTTATCATATTTTGATTAAACCTTTCTAGTTAAAGAAGTGGAGTAACTGGATGAAAAACTGATAAAGAAAGCAAGATGTGATCAACATAAACTTACTATAATGGTCTCTTTCTCATTCACTTGCTTGCTTCTATCATTTTATTATCTTCATTGACGGATATGGGAATTGTCTCAACTGCTGCTTCTTGGCCTTCTTTAGTTAGTTTGTCAATTTCCCTTTTAAACCAATCTTCGATGTAGTTTTTTATTGGTGCAACTTTTATTTCATGCCTGATTTTAAAATTGAAAAATTCACCTTCCAAGTCTCTTAAGTTATGAGAAATGCCATGTATTGCCTCTTTGATATCTTGATTTTTCGTAGAATAATCAACCAACCAATTTTCTATCTCTAGCTCCATGTCATCCCGGGAAAAGCCCAATTTTCTATCTCTAGCTCCATGTCATCCCGGGAAAAGCTTTGGATGTCGTTTTCTATAAGATTGTCCTCTTCCTCTTGCACCAAATTCTTCATTTTCTTTCTCACAGGGAGCTTATGTGAACTGTTGATTTTCCGAGGGGGAGGATTCTCCCCCTTCACTTGAACTATTGTTGAAAACCTTTATAACTGGGTGAGTCGTTGGAGCATTTCTCCAGGATGTGGTATTTTTGAGAGTAACAACTGGAGACTGGGCGCTCCTTTCATTGGGACCCTTTCCCTTTTGCTTATAAAAATCATTAGTACTGGGTATTGTTTCTAGGTCACCAACATCCTGTACAAGAGTACTTTGGTTGTTACCTTCTTCTTCTTCGTTCAAGATAGTATGGATGAACTGTTGGAAGATTGGTTGTTGTCATTGATGTCAACCCTAGTCATTAGTTTTGGACCGCAAGATTGATGAAGGTGTTTGGACATGAAGGACAATGTATATGCAGAAACAAAACCCATGGATGGATATAATACATCATGTTGTTTCCGGTGGTAGGTGGCATATCATGTGGATCCCCATGGTTGAGGAGAAATGAGTTTTTGAAGATGACAAAGTGAATTGAAGAAGGAAGTACATGTGGGCCCTGAAGATAATTAAAGAAAAGAATTACAAAATAAGAAAGTGTCAGGTCGGCCCTAATGTTAAAAGGAAGTGACATAAATGGTATAAATAAATATCATTATAGATTCATTTGATACATAAGTTGAATTTCAGAGGAAATCAGAAGTAAAGAAGGCCAGATTTCAATGGAGGATGAAGTCTTTTGGTGATGTGTTCTAAGGTATGTTATTTACAGGTCATCTTACCATTTTCGCTATAACTTTTTTTCTAGAACGATTCAAATGGTGAAATTGCTATGGTATTGAGAAGACATATAAAGGTACTTGTGGTAAAAGTTTCAGCTCTTGATTCACTATAATTATGTAGATACACTATGTGGAAGATAGGGTTTTTGACCAGTCCTAAAGCTAGTCAATAAATAGGTGTTCCGGGTAAAACAATTCTAACTTCTTCATAGAGAATCCAAATGAAGTGGGAACAATTTCATTGGAAATATTACAGACTATAGTTTCCTATGTGCAAGTTTCAGAATATGATGTTAAATATTGAGCGCGGGGCATTCTGTACAAGTTCGCTCTCCTGAATAAACCATAATTGAACAAGGTCTACCATTCTCTCTATAACTTCTTTTTGGGGAGGATTCAAGGAGTGAAACTTGGAGAAGTTTCAGAGAATACAATGAGTAATATTATATATAGGATCAAAGTATTACAATAATTTAAGAATTGCATAAATTGAAGAAGTCTCAGGAAGCATTACCAGGTTCTATGTGATGGTTGGTTGATGGTGATGATTTAATGTAAATATTTATTATCTCTCATATATTATTGGGTGGAAGGAAGGGACAATGATGGAGAGTTCAAACCTCTCTTGATATTGGAGGATTGTATCTTCCTCTTGGAGGTTTATCCCTCCCTTTACATTTGCAACCTGTAGCTACCTTTGGAAGTCATTACTCCCCTTGAACAATAACTATTGATTATTTCTCATATATTGTGCATGGTGTATTGTGGTGTATTAGTGTAACTCTTATACTATTGTTCATTGCTCATTGGATATAATTGAATGGTTTAAGTATAAGTTGAAATAGGTTTTAAATTGTACTTGATATTGATTCACCCCCCTCTCAGTATCAACAATTGGTATCTGAGCAGGTTGCCTTCAGAACAGTTTAACCACTGGAAGGAAAATCCTGAGCAGAGATGGATGACCATGAACACATTTCAAATGGGATTCAAATATTTGATGGAAGAAATTATGCATATCGGAGTGATAGAGTGAAAACTTACCTAACAGCTTTGGGAGTAGACATTTGGTACTCAGTTATAAATGGCTATGTAACCCCAAATAATGCTCCAACCGATCCAAATGAGAAGAAGCTTATGAGTTGTAATTCAAAATCCATACATGTTATTCTAGGAGCATTGGCACCAACCATTTCTAGCAAAGTGATGGGTTGTAGCACTGCTAAAGAGGTATGGGACAAACTCAAGAGTATCTACGAAGGTGATCCAAAAGTTAAGCATGTCAAGTTTCAACGACATAGAGCAGGATTTGAAAATTTGAAGATGAATGAAAATGAAGATATTGCAACATATTTTCTTAGAGTTGATGAAGTTGTTAATGCCATTAGAGGATTAGGTGAAGAGCTCGATGAATTCTTGGTTGTACAAAAAGTATTGAGATCACTTCTCTTGAAGTATGATGCTAAGGTCTCTGCCATTGAAGAAACTAGGGACTTGACCAAAATGACAATGGATGAATTACATGGGTCTCTTATAGCATATGAAATGAGAACAGGTACAGAAAGTGACTAGCCAAACAGTGAAGCAGCCTTTAAAGTCATAAAGAAGACAAAAGACAAGGATATAATGCCATTAGAGGATTAGGAGAGCCTTGATGACTCCTTGGTTGTACAAAAAAGCATTGAGATCACTTCTACGATGTGCTGCTAAGGTCTGCCATTGAAGAAACTAGGGACTTGGACAAAATGACAATGGATGAATTACATGGGTCTCCTACAGCATATGAAATGAACAGGCGGCAGAAAGTGACCGGCCAAACAATGAAGCAGCCTTTGAATCCATAAAGAAGACAAAGACAAGGATAGCTACCTGATACAGTCAACAAATTTCGTAAGAAGGTTCCAAAAGGAAGTGGAAGATACAAAGGTAAGTCTCCTCCTAAATGCTTTCTTTAAATCTGTGGTGGTGAATAGGACATATTGTTGAAAAACTGCTACTATAAAAAGAGAAGTCTCAACAACAAAAGGAGCTTCTACTCCAAGGACGATGACATCTCCTCAGATGAGAATGATGAAGAAGGATAATGATGGAGGAGAAGTCCCCTCCATAACCCAAGAAACCCATGATGACTCACAAGAATCTTTAAAAGAAGAAGAAATCATTTCTGAAGAAGATTCAGATGAAGAAACCAACCTTGATTCCTTTGGGATACAAAGACAATGCAGAGGAGTGAAGAAGAAGATGAGAATCTTGAAAGTTGAAGCATGTTGAAACTTAGAAAATAGCAAGTTTAGAAACACAAACATAATACTCGGTAAGCAGGAATGTTCGAAGGGAAGAAGAGAACTGTTGCTTGAAAAAAAACATTGATAGCTTGAAGGAACAATTAGAAGATTATGAGAAACTGTTTAATTGATCACAAAAAAAGGGGGCTACTATTGACAATAGAAAAAGTTGAAGAAGTCTGAAAAAGCACTAAAATTAGATGAGATCCTTAGCAATCAAAGATCAAACGACAAGATAGGACTAGGGTACAATGACATTTGAAGAAGACAAAACAAAAGAAGGAAGATGGAAATGATGAAACCAACACTCCAAAATAAGTTGAACAACAAGATAGAAGACTAGAATTCAAGAGGAATGAGACATCAAGAAGATCCTTCCCATTAGTTATGAAATCAATCATTATGAAGGAAACTATGTAAGAATAGATCATGAACCCATGGACCACACCACAAAGCAGCATCACTTATTCCTAGGTAATCGTAACTTGTTTCTTGACATCATTATACTCCTAGGAAATTTTGACACAAGGCATCAATCAGAATCACTGTTAAATAACTATGCAAGCTACATGAATGGTGAAAATAGTAGATATGGAAATGTTCAGAGACCTATCAACAGTCTATAATCCATTGACCCATTAATGGATCAAAATATTACATGTTTCAAGTGAATAATTCATCAGCACGAGATCGGCAGAGATTTCATGGAAGATAATCATGCCAAATGTCCCAGATACCAACTACAACATGGAAAGGAAATAAATTCCACAAAAATGAAAATTATCGAATAGCATTAATCGCTAAAGAATGCAAAGAAGAAGATGAATGGTTCATAGACAGCTGGTGCTCATCTCATATGACCTGAGATCAAAGAAAATTTGCCAACTTGAAGAAAAATGGTGGAGTCGTTGCATTTGAGATGACTCCATCTAACAAAATACTGAAAAGGTGATTGCAAAGCTTGGAAGCTGAAAATGTAAAAGGTGAAAAGTACTATCATTGAAGATCCAAGCATAATCTCCTGGCTTAGAAAGATTTATGGATCATGGATACACTCTTATCGCTTTACTCCGAAACAAAATCGAGAAAATAACTCAAGAAGATCAGTTGCAACTGCAACAAGAAGACCAACAACATATACATCTTAGAAATGAAGAAGAGAGAGGTCAAAAAGTTACTAACAAAATGATCCCAAGGAAGAAAAGTCCCAAAGACCAAAAAATAAGGATGAAGTAATATAGAGTGCCACATGTTCAGGGGGACTAGCCCCAAATAAGAGAGCTAATTTTGCCATTAAACTCGAAGCCCTCACCCCGCCATTGATGTCAAGGAGAGAAATCGATCATGATGATAGGGGATGGAGCTCTTCCACTCAATGACAAAGGGGATATTGTTGAACAAATTGTTGTCATTGATGTTCTGTAACCCTAGTCACTTGGCTTAACTCAAGATCGATGAAGCGATTTGACATGAAGGACAACGCACATGTAGAAACAAACCCATGGATTTGATATTATACATCCAGTTGCTCTGGACTCGTATGTGGCACGTCGCATGGATCCTCTTGGTTGAGGAGGAATGAATTTTGAAGATGACAAAGTGAATTGAAGAAGGAAGTGCATGTAGGCCTCGAAGATAATATAAAAGAAAAAGAATTACAAAATAAGAAAGTAAGTCAGTCGGCCTCTAATGTTAAAAAGGAAGTATTATAAATGGTATAAAATAAATATCATACATTCATTTGATACATAAGTTGAATTTCAGAGGAAATCGTAAGTAAATAAGGCCAGATTTTATGTGGGAGGGTGAAGTCTTTGGTGATGTGTTCTAAGGTATGTTATTTAAGGTCATCTCACCATTTTGTTATAATTTTTTCTAGAACAATTCCTGTGATAGTGAAATTGATATGATATCAGAAGACATATCAAAAACATAGTTAATAACTTAATGAGAAACCTCCAGAAGTTCTCGCTTTTGGGGTCCACCTTTTACCTGCTTTTTAAAAATGAAAGCACTTCCAGAGGCACCCCCTCTCCTCAGTTTTTAGGATGATTTTATATTTTCAATCTTTCATCCCCATTGTTTCTGCATTTTTTAAATGCTCACTTTTCACCTATTTTCAATTTTTCAAATATATATATATATATTTTGTTTTTATTCAACTCATTTTTAGTCTTTTCTTCATGCTTCTTTCAACTTTAAAAATGTTTTTTACCATTTAGTTTTTCAAGCCACGATTTTCATAGAATTTTGTCTCCTTTAATTAATTTATTGTTCCATACTTTTTAAATATAGTGAAAAAATATCATTTTTAACACATTGTTACCTTTACTTCAATAAATAAATAAAACATTTTTTTTTTTTTTTTTTTTTTTTTTTTTTTTTTTTATAAAAAAAAAATAATACTATAGCCATATATCATAAAGAACCTATACATTTTGGTACATATTCCAAAAAATAACACAAACAATAACACATTTTTATGGACATAATTGAACAAAAAGGTCTAAATTTTTATAAAAAATCATTTTCTTTCTCAAAGTATTTTCATACATTTTGAAGTAAAAAATGACAACATTTAATAAAATATAGTGATTCACTTACAAATAAAAAGAAAAATAAAAAAAAAAAAACTAAAAAGAAAACAATAAAAGGACTCATCAGGAAACAAAAAGAGATACATCTTTTATTCTTATTTTCAAATATGAAAGTCAAATCATTACAGCTATAACTCGTCAAAAATTTGCAAAATTGAGCATCGCCTTCAATGTCATCTTTAAATTAATCAACAATATCATATATCCCAAATCTGTCATGCTCAATGTATTAATATCATCTTCTTCGACGTCATTTTGTGCCTCCATTGTATCATTTTGTTCTTCCATTAGTTCTTTGATATCCGTAAGTTCTCCAAAGTGATTCTTTCCAATCAATCCTCATAATGGTACTAGAGGTTCCTCGACACCTTACAATCTTTGATTCAAGAAAATTTCCTTTCCTCGCTTCAACTTCTTGCATTTCATCCTGAACGATCAGAATTAGTTCTTTGTTGAATAAAACCGCATTGTATTGGGTCACTTCTTGAATGGATATGCAATTCCTTCCTTTCTATAGGCAAGATGCTAATGTTAAAAATTCCTAATCACCAAATACAAAATAAATAATTAAGTTAGATAATGTAAAAGATTAAAGGTGTTAATCTTATATTGAAGTATGATTTCATAAATATTAGATCATAATTTTTACACCCGAGAACAAATCCAAAAACCAATAATGGGCGATAAGCATCACTAACCTCCATGGCTGCCCTCAATGCACAGAACAATAGATAATTACAGCAAATGTTTTCTAATATGTTGTTGTTAAGGGAGATCTAGGTAAGTCAGAAGCTAGTCGATGTCTTTCCCTTCCCCATTTATTTTTCTCCTCCGATCGGATCATCATTGCAGAATGATTCTAATATATAAATAAATATACAAGATTGTATTATGAATAATTAACCTTACATGTCTCTATAACTATTGTGATTAATGTATGCATGGAGCTTCCAATTCATACAACAATCAGTTGTATAATGGTGTCATGTATGGTATTACTTTGTTATTTAATCGATATCTCTCTGTACATTATTGATGATAAATTTGATACAAGAGGGTTTCTCGAATTTTGACTCCTTCCTTTAAAGAGGAAGCAAGCCATCATTTTAAATTCATTTAAATTAATTTCATTTAAAAACAATTAATAAAAGTAGTAATCACATGGTTAGTAAAAGCCTTTGTCAAAAGGAAATTAATAAACCTAGAAAAAGAGGAATACTTCTAGTAATTATCTCACTGTAGTAATGTGAGATAATTCATAACTAGCATAGTATGAAGGAAAACACCAAATTAGTGTGCTTACTTTGTTTTCACTATAATAAATGTTAGATAATTCATAATTAGCATACCATGAAGCAAGAGAAAAGAAGTTTACTTTATTTACAAACAGCATACCCTGAACCAAGATAAAGGAAACACCAAATTAGTACTTTGGTTTACAAAACACATCAGATTTTACCACTTGCCTTCTCTCCTTGTAAACACATTTTGTACTTTGGAGAAATTAGAGCCCAGTAATAATAGGTCAGAATGATTTTTCAACACGGCCAAGGCACGGTCCCGTAACTGCGGTCTTTAGCCACTTGGTCATGATGCCGGGCATCGCCAGCCATATGATGAATATTTGCTCATTTCTCTATTCATTCAAAAGAATCTAGTTAGCATTTTAGTTTCTTTTGTTGTTGATAACCGCTGAGCATCAAATATTGCACTTATCGCTTAAAAATTACACATTTCAATTCCAGAAAATTCTACAGAAAAGTTGATAATCGAACATATGAAAATCCGAGCACTCTAACCTATTTTATTCAATAAGATATGCTGTTGCTATTCTTGTCTACAATAGATATAAATTTATGAACCAAATAATCCAATGAATCGCTTTCTTCTAAACCTAGTGGTTCTTTACCCGGTTTAGGTGGATTCCTTTAGAATTATACTAAACAATCCAAATAGGCATGAACTCCATTGTCGTTCTTAAGGCTGTGGTACCTATACCAAGATCCTCCACGGGTTGTGGTTTGCAGAAATCCCTATGCATGCTCAACTGTGGGAATGAGGTGAACTAAGAAACTTCTACTCCGCCATTCACCATGACGGGTTATCATCATCATCAGATTAACTACGATGGGATACATATCACCATATCGGGATTCCTGATCATTCTAAGAGATCAGATCCATATCCATAGATCTCCGTACCGATGATCTAGGCTTCATCGGGGTCTTCTAATTCCATGCTAACAATATTATTCCGTGTCTGACGTGAGAATTCTGGATGCTTGGACAGTGTTTTCCTCGCTCCGCAGTCTCTAACAAGGCATCATCGTTTCAAGGAGCTGCGATTGGATGACGAATGATCAAAATAAACAATGCTCTTTCTGACATAATCAGGACGAGATGACGGTGTGAAGGGTGCGCATCCGTAAATACTTTCAAAGAAATTGTTAAAATGCGACTTCCAGTCATAATCAAGATTTAATTCATTGCTAAACTCGACGTTCGGACGATTCATGATGATGAGACTTTCACAGGGTTCAATCTGCGTTCGCTTTGCAACGGCAAGAGCAAGAAGTGATAAGAAAGAAATGAAAAATCAATGAGATAATGGAAAGATTGTATAAGCTAAAAGAACATATAGGATTATTTAGAATTACCTGCTTGGCCTCTCTGGTTTTCATGAATGCGAACCCTTTCTTCGAAGCAAATCAAAGTATCAAACGCGTCCACTATACAGAACTCAGATCGATGTTTTTCGTGAAAGTCATTATCCTAAAGATTCTGTTTCATCTCCCTCCGGGTTGCTCATGTCTTAAGCTATTAAGTATATAAGACCGGTGTTTCTATCAGTTGGGTTGAGGCACCGAAAATAAAGCTTAATGATTGAAACAATGTCACCCACTCAACTTCGGGATGTGGGCAGTCTAGTGAGTCAAGTTTCTCCGCTTGTTTGCTGGGTTAGATTCCTATGCCATGGAGGCACTTTTTGGGCGGAGCAGAGCGAGCGGTTCTGCTTGCAACAACTACTCTTCTGGCTTAAATAGACCTTCGGGTTATTGAAATGTAGTTGTGGGTAGTAATATCCAGCAGGTCCCTTCCGCTCAAATTAACGCATATTTAGGGAAAATATGCTAACCCAACAAGAGGGAGCTTCCGGGTCCTCCTTCAGGAGTGAACTAACCAACCCCTAAACGGATGTATTTAGGGAGAACGGGACAAGTTTGCCCCGCGGTGAAGATGCAAGGTGTCGTTTGCAAGTTCAGTTACTTTAGTTTCACAAACATCATACCGAGGTTAGCTATGAGGGCGTCGGTGCTGATGCCATCGCCGTTAAGGTACTCCAAGCCCCACGGGACCGCCTTTAGCCGCTAGGGTCAAGGATGCTGCATCGCTATCCATACGATGACTATTTGCTCCTTTCTCTATTCATTCATTCTAGAAAGAGGTAGGGGGGAGTCTTGAGTTGGGAGTCCACGTGACAACCATGCCTTCATTGAAGAAGATATATTTTGATGTTGGGATTCATGATTTTCGACAAGTAACATCATGATCTCAATCTCTATCACCATGTAGGGTTTTTTGTTTCCGGAAAAATCAGCTGGACTTAACCATGCTTTTCATTAACTTGAAACCCCTCCCCAACATACTATTATCATGCTTAAGATTTCTTCAATGAATTTCAACAGGCTAACTCATTCATATGCAACCTTGGCTCAATTCCGTATAACTTGATGTTACTTGATATAGCAGTCATGTGGATTTGATGGCTTTTAATAAACGATTTATGTTTTGTTTCTATATTTGAAGAAAATGTTGTGGGATTGTGTAGGTGGGAGATTCTTGGCATCTCAAGTTGATTGTCGGAGGGTTAGGGTGTGACTCTGTCTGGCACAATGCTTATTTCAAAGGGAATTGTTAAGGAGCAAGAGATGGCCGCTAGCATCTCCAATGTTTACGTACACATGGTTGACAATGTTATCAAAATTCTGCAGCCAGAATTTAAGAATGGGAGTTTAGATGATATTGTCTTAAATGAAGTCCAAGAGATAACTCTCTCATCTTAAAATTTCTGTTTATTGTTAGAAAATATGAGAAAGGCATTGAAATGAAATACCTAGAGTGGAGCATAAAATCTTGCATCATCATGCTCTTTATGTTTTTAAATGGACACACTCTTCTAGTCACAGTCATCATGAAAGAACAAACCTCTTCAAGATAAACTCGGTTGGGCCAAACCCACCAAACACAGATAGAAAATGGTTGCCACAGTTGTTGTTGACATTAACCCAGAAAGAGTCCATACATGGTTGTTTGTTGAAATAGTAGAACAGTGGAGAAACTTAAAGACTTAGTTTTTCCAAAACTCTAGATAAACCTTTCTTTGAGATGCGAAAGTGTAAACTATATCTTGGCAAAACTATATGTTTGATTGTCAGTATTTTGTTTTTCCAAAAAATAACAAAATGTTATATTAATACAAGTCCCATAGTTGT
>SNQJ01S0207210.1:6132-16292 GCA_010110895.2 Picea sitchensis
GAGTAATCACGACCAATAAAATTTACACTTTAAACTAAAATTGATTAGTCACGATTTTATTTTTAGGGTGCACAAACTAGTCTAGGATTTAGTGCCTTGGAATAGGATTTTGTGAGTAAACTTTTCCAAGGCAATTAAATCAACATATGTGTCTGAGACAGGGAGTTGAGAAGTCCATTGTATAATTAGTAAGATCAGGAGGCTTCGCTCACACCGAAGTTAATCATGAGGTCACGTGAAGTTAGTTGAAGGGATAACCCTTGGATACACACGTAGCGTCAGAGATATTTCTATGGATTTATTCGTATTTGGGGATCTTGCTAGTACCCATACCTCTGTGAGAGGTGGTGCTTTCAAAGTTTCAGTCTTTGCTACCCTACCCATATGGTGATCCACACTTACGACTGCTCTCTTGTGCATCGGTTATACAATGGTTTATTAGTTGTTTGACTTAGGTATATCATTGGTTTCTTGCAGGAATTGTTCTTCTTGTACCCTAGTTCAGATAGGAGTTGGAGAACACATAGCCTTTATGGAGGATTACCTCTCCAGGAGGATCTGATCGACTAGTTGTTAAGCCCACGAGGGCCCCTATAATTGATTATGTTACCTCCAAACTTTAGTGGGGAGTCTCAGGTCCCTCTTGGATGAGACATGCCTTCTTTAGCAAGGGAGGCCACTCAACCACTTTAGCCAGTTTGCATGTATATTGGTCGTTTGAATTTTTGGTATGCTCTTTGACTACTAGTTGGCCTTATGAGTCTATTTTGGGTTTCATCATTATGGACAGTGGAGTTTCTTTTTCTCCCTCATTCACTGCTACCCATCCCATGATGCCTGCTCATTTCATGGGGAAGGGTCCTTCCACTTTTTACAATGGTGTGCAAAACTACAATGCTCAGTCCGAACCTTGGGTCTCTAGTCATTTTTCTGTTGATATGCCTTCCCCCATGAAATCCTCTCCTTGGACCACATATATGAATCCTAGCATTGGATCTAGGGGCACCATGGCTCTGATGCCTAATTCTTCGTTTGACATGAGTCGTGTCCCCATGGGAGGTTGGAATATTCCCTTTTATGGATCCAATAATAACTATTCTCTTTCGGGAGCCAATACTTAGATGGGTGCTTATCCCACTTATTACACCCCACCCATGTATATTTTGTCTGCCATGTCAGTTCCTTCGAACACTTTTTCCATAACAGGTCCTCAAGTACCCACAGGTATTTCATATGGGGAGAATCAATTTTACGGTTCAGGCCACCCTCTTTATGGGACCCCTTCAGAAGGGGGCAACATATATCCTCACTCGAATAATTCTTATCCTACCTCGATCTCTTCACAGACCTCAGTGACGATGCTCGTCCAAATCTCTTCGAACCATTTTGGCGTAAACCACCACTTTTCTGGGCTGGGACAGTGGGTACACCAGGATCCTTTCTTTCCTGCAATTTTTCATAATTAATCTTTCCTCGAACCTTGGAATCAAATGACGCAATCTATCACTAGCCCAGTCACTATCACTCATACTGGTTCTCCATCAACAACCTCTGCCGGTCATGTCAGAGATGGGTCAAATTTTTCTACAAATTATGTCGACAGCTTGCCCCCAACCTTTGTCTATTATGTTGGGGGCACCATCCTTTTTACCCCAAATCATAGTCATGTCATGTCTCCAGCCTCTATTCATCATATGGGAGACGACTCTCTTTCCCCTACTAGTCACATTGAGAAGCCTAGACGTCTTAGACATAAGCCTAAATTCCTTTGTAGGACTTGTGAAGGAAGTCACCTTACTCGTTTGTGCCCGGCTACTACCAGGATACCAGAAGCATGGGGCTCACCCAAGAGCCCTTCAGATTCTGAGGCATCCATGGTTTCTCCTCACACCACTTATCCTTTGATCATCTCAGTGGTTCCACTGACACGATCCTCTCTCGACCTCACCACCTCTGTCAAGGGTGAAGTGTCTCTTTCCCCCATTACTATGCATCCTCTTCAACCTATAATTGAAGAAGTGGCCACACTAGTGCAATCTCTCATCAATCCTACTCTCCCTGAAGAGAGTGATGCACCTT
The DNA here is from genome assembly GCA_010110895.2 of Picea sitchensis. Taxonomy (NCBI): domain Eukaryota; kingdom Viridiplantae; phylum Streptophyta; class Pinopsida; order Pinales; family Pinaceae; genus Picea; species Picea sitchensis. The sequence continues at coordinate 8,212 of SNQJ01S0207210.1, forward strand.
TCAGTCATGTCATCAACATTCCAAATCCTCCACCTTCTGAACAAGAGAGATTTATTATTCCCCCAAATTCTCTCCCTCTAAGTCTTGATGAGGTTCCCTTCAATTGGGACGACCCGATGGGGCATCCCATACCCCCACCTATGTATTTTCCATTAAGAGACATTATTTGAACCATCGCGGATACTGTATCCTTTGTTAGCACTTTATCCTCCTCAACTTCGAGAGCTTTGGGTTTTCCCAAGATTTTTTCAGCTATCTGTGAGATATTGACTTTCCATAGAAGACCGAGACGAGAGCCTTGGCATCCCCCTTTACATGTTGATTAAGACAACAAAACGAGTCTCAGTTAATCTCTTTTCCGACTCGTCTAAAAACTAAAAATATTGTTGAATGATTTTTCCCTTTCACACTCATTAAATTGGATTTGAAAGGTCATGAGTCTTAGTTAAGCTCTTTTCTAATTCATTATCAAAAATATAAAATATTTCCGAGTGAACTTGTCTTTTTCACACTCGTAAATTGGATTTGAAAAGACATTTATTTGGCACAAGTTTACCCATTTTTCACACCAAGTAGACTAAAAGACATAAAAAAGGATATTTTTTGGCGTTAAGTTGTGATTGCATATCATACCCTTACTTGCAGTATTGAGCCTTTAGCCGGTTCTCTCTCTGTGTTATAAACTGTTGCCTAAGCGGTTTTTTCATCCTCAACCAAACAGAGCCTTGTTTATATCCTTCATAGTTTGACACCCTATACCCTGGAGGGAACATCACTCTGAGTGTCCATCTCCCGCATGCATTTCCTTGCATTAAGAATAGGTACGTTCCACTGCTGGAACTAGTTTTTCTTACTTGCGACACTCGTTTCCTCCTATGTATCATAGCATTCATTTGTTATGAAAAAACAAAAAAAGATAGGCGGGAAGGGAGTACAATATTATAATTGGCAGCAGTCGTGTCACCTTTGAACATAGTAAAAAATTATTGAGTCCTTGTGTCATCATAATTTTGGGTTTAGCATGGCCTTAGGAAGATGATCACATTACAGATTTTTCTCTACCGACTAGTTACTCTTCTAGTCCCTATAGAGGAAATTATTGATGCCTCCTGCATCTAATAGTCACATCAATGAGTCTATGCTGTCTGAGTCCACCATATGTCTCATGCTCTTGTTCAAAGTAAGTCTATCAACCTGTGTCAACAACTCCTCAGAAATCATGACTTTGCATATCGACCATACCCTCAGTTTGTCTCAAAATCACATGATACTATGGTCTTATCATGCACCCTAGTCCTACTTGCATCATCAGTAGGTCACCTTGAACCCAAAAATCGATATTTCATCATTGTTTGTTGACTGGGTGGTTTCCCTTGTGTTTGATGGCAAGACATCTATTCACACTTTAGGATTCATGCAGTGTCTTGGATTCCATTAGCCTTATTGGTGGTTTCCTCACCTTTTTTAACAGTTTTCATCATTGGCTTCTATTCAGAGGGTCTTTTTCATGTACCACTTGCATTTGATACATGCGAAAGACGCACAGGGTCGTTGGTTCATGAACATGTTCTTTGTCCGATCTCCACCAAATCATGAAGCTCCTGCTTTGTTCCTTGTGCTAACTGATGAGATATTCCTTAATGCTCTCCTTTCAGCGGGTCTTTTTCCATCGACTTCAACTCATTTATTCTAGATACGAGACCTAGAGTTTTATGAGTACCTTGAGACTTGTAGTCATTAGTGTCAAGCTCTCTCACCATTGACAGATGGGAATACATCAATGTCTCATGATCAATTGATTTCTCAAGTGTTCGACATCGACTCCTTTATTCACACTTGTAGGAATGTACTTGGTGCCTTGATACCTACTTTCATTATTGGTAGGTTGTCTCACGTTTGTTAACGGTATACCTTAATGACTAGTAATCAAACTATGTCTCATTATGTTCAACCTCAACTCCTTTATTCACATGATGTAGACGTGCACCCTTGGCAGATAGTGTAGAATACTTGAAGACATCACTATGTGGTTGCATCTTTCCTGAGTTGTTGCTTCCCTTTCATTGGACCAACACTTGTTCGACTTTAGTGATCATCGGAGATCAGATTGTACTCCATGGTATATAGGTATCTTCAGATTGGTTTTGATATTGGTTTCACTAGGCCTTGTTCATGACTATGACAACTTTTGGCATATAACCGCAATTGTATCTCCTTATTCATGGCCACAGACACTTATTTGGTATATTTTCTACATGGATCTGCATTGTATTCTTGGCAGCCATGTATGCAAAATTAGTACAGAATGTAATGAGCAATTAAGTTTGTTCAACTGGTTCTCTACCACTCCACTCCTCGGTTATTTATAATTTATTTTTTCCATCATAGATACTCCTCTGATCTCACACCTTAGGGGGCATCTTTTATAGCAATATTTGTCTCACCATTGCTATCTTTCAAAAAGTGCCTTTTTCCATTTCCCTATGCAGGCTTATCATCCCTTTTTGATGAATCCAGAGCTAAAAATACACATTTTTCCACATATACGCATCCTATCAGCTATATATCAAGCTTATACGCAGGATGCTCCACTACAACCTGCGTACATTGGGATTTGTGCCAAAAAATACAAAAATGGAGTTGGGTTTCCATGTCACGACATGAGATCTCTGATCTTTGTCCTTCCATATACTAGAAACTTTCTGGCTCGACCCTTTAGTTGCATTTTTAAGGATATAAGAGCGTAATTCTAAGCTATGGAAAAGAAGGAGAAAACATTCAAATTTGAGAGCAAAGTTACTCTGGAGAAATTAATTCATATGAGTCTACATCCCTTTGTCCCTCAAGTCTGAACACAACATTTAGCCCCCAAACTCTTTCCCTATTGTTGAGAGGACCTCATTGCCTCTTTCCTATGAACTTTCCTTTGGTGGAGGATTGAAGTGGTGGAGACCCGGTTGGAAGGAAATTGGTTTCTTGGTTTCAAACTGCGTCGACACAGAAGTCTGTAGTGTTGTCACTTCTGCTGATCAATTATTAATAGAAATAATCCTTTCCCATCCTATTGGTATCTTGCAAATATATGATTATTATCCATGGACATGTTTGTAATTTTTATTAATGGATTATGCTATCTGATGTGCTAACCCCTTTATATCATCACTATGTACGTTCTCTACTTGTTTGTTGAGAACTTATTTTAGGTATAAATCTTTGGGTCAAAGTGCTCAACGGTGGAACATCATCAAACGATGGATCGAGGTAGGCCTCTTTCTTATCTTGCACATCAAATTATATAGAATATGTTGGAATTGAGTTGATTTCTGCAGTCATACCTGTCGATTGTGGTTTACCCTTGGCCATAGAGAGTTTTTCCCTTGTAACACATGGAGAAAATCTTTCTTTTGTGAAAACCCCTTTACAGCCTTGTACCACTTTTTACCTCCATCTTCTTCCTTCAAATTGTAAACCCATTTATTCTGCAATGTTATTTTTCTACAGGAAACTGAACCAAATCCCAAGTCTTGTTATTTACCAGAGAATCCATTTCCTCTTTCATGCCTTGATCCCACTTGTTTTTAGTGTCTACCTGCATTACCTCTTCATAACATTCTGGTTCACTAGAATCAATCAACAATAAATAATACAATGAATGAGAGTATCATTTAGGGGGTCTACTTAACCTGGTAGATCTTATAACAACACTTGTGGGAGTTTGAGGTACCTATTTCTCCTGTTGTTGTACATTTTGATTTTATGGTACCTTTGGAATTTCTTTCTTAGTGATCTCATCAAGCACTATGTATTCTTCTTTTTCTTTTTCTTGTTTCTTTCCCTGCAACTGATTTTTGTACATGACCTTCTAATTGAATATGACATCTCTACTCCTAATGATTTTTTTTATTTTAATAACCCCATAAACAATAACCAAAATCACTAAAACTCTATCCAATAAAGGTACACTTCTTGGATTTTTCCTCAAGCTTTGTTCTATTTTCTTTATCAATATGGACAAATGTTTCACAACCGAAATTCTTCAAAAAAGAATAGTTTACCTTTTCACCTGTCCATGCCTCCTCTAGAATTCTACCATCCAAATAGCTTGAAGGTCCTTTGTTTATTAAATAAATAACAATATCTACAACATCTTCCCATAAATATAAGGGAAAACCAACATGCAATCTCATACTCCTTGCACGCTCCATGATTGTCATGTTCATCCTTTCTTACACACCATTTTATTTTGGTGTTCCTAGAACTGTCGTTTCTCTACGAATCCCATGGTATGAAAAATAATAATCAAACCCCTTGCTACAATATTCACCTCCATTTTCTGATATGAGACACTTCAACCTTTTTCCTGTCTCATTCTCAACCAAATCTTTCCATTTCTTAAAAGTATCAAAAACATTAGATTTTTGTCAAATGTAATAAACCCAAGTTTTTATAATTGCATCATCAATAAAAGTAATTTAAGAACGAGAACCACCAAGATATGATACCTGAGTTGGTCCCCATACATCTGTATGCACAAGCTCTAATATTTCACTCTTCTTTTCATTTTTGACTCTCTGAAATATGACTCTTTTATGTTTTCCATAAACACAATTCTCACAAAAATCCAAATCAATTTGTTTAATATCTGGAAAAAAATTTCTTTTGCGAAGTATGTGCATCCCCTTCTCACTCATGTGTCCAAGCCTATGATGCTACAGTGTTGTATCCACTCCTGTAGAATATAAAGAGATAGAAGAGTCAATATTACCAGTAAATAAATACAATGTACCTACCTTCTCTCCTTTTTCTATCACCAATGATCCTTTGGTGACCTTCCACACCTTCTCTATAAATATGGGTATAAAAACTTCACTTTCCAACTACCCTACTGAAATTATATTTTTCCTTAGATTTGGAACATGTCTTACCTCTTTCAACAACCATTGGTTTCCATTGCTTTGCTTTATTTTTACACTTCCCATTCCAACAATTTTGCATGGTGCATCATCACCCAAATGAACCTGTCCAAATAACCTTGAACATAATCTAGAAAATGTTTCCTATGGGGTGTGGCATGAAATGAAGACCCTGAATCTACTACCCAAGACTCAGAAATATCATCTACAGAAAGAATCAAAGCATCTTGTAACACATCACCTGTTACATTTGCTTCCTGATTTTTCTCTTGTTGTCCATTTCTTTATTTCTTTGGAGCTCTGAGTCTTTCTTCAGATGTCCTTTCTCCCCACAATTCAAGAACTCTATCTTTCAAAGTATGGATTTGGATCTTTCCTTCCTATAATTCTCGTGGTTCCCTGAGCCCTTTCCTCTATCCTTTTGTCTTCCTCTGTTCTCCATTTTTAACACATTACCTAATGTCTCACTTGTTCTTTTCCATCACATTTCCTCACTAAGGATAAGAAAAACAACATCATTAAATTTTAAAGTGTTTGAACCAGAGATAGAGTTACTTACAACCATGACCAAGTCGTTCCATCTTTCTGGGAATAAGCACAAGATTATAAGAGCCCTAATCTCATCATCAAAGTCCACTTTTACATAACTTAGTTGATTAGTAACTATATTAAATTCATTTAAATGATCTGCAACAGACCCACCTTATGACATATTCATATTAAATAATCTCTTCATTAGAAATACCTTATTAGACATTGAGTATTTTTCATACAGTTTAGCTAATGCATCCATCATGTCCTTCATTGTCTTTTCTTTCAAAATATTGAAATCCACTGATGCTGCCAGGCTCAGTCACATCGTTCCTAGTGCATTTCTGTCAAGAACCTCTCGTTCTTCTTCCTTCATGGTTGTCGAATTATTTTCTATTCCACCCAATGGTAGGAATATATCCTTCTGATATAAATAATCTTCTATCTGCATCTTCCATAACTCGTCGTTTTGGCCGTTAAATTTTTCCACCCTAAACTTTCCATCTTCCACCATTTCTCCTACTCGAACTAGGAACCCTCTTTTCCTGTAAGTTACCTTTCAGTCTGATACCAATTGTTAGAAAACCAGGATCGCAGAGTAATAAAATAAAACAAATGCGAAATAAAACACAGAAGATACACAATACAATAAAGACACAGATATATGTGGTTCACCCAGTGTGGGTTATATCCACCAAAGCAATTTCCAGGTCCTTCCTTTATTATTATCTAAGAAATGAAGGGATACAACCTATAACACATCCACTGTAACTTCCTCTTATTTCTCTCACATCCTCCTCACTCAAAATACAATATTGCAATGATACATAGCCACAATGCATTTCCCTCATAAAAGAGGGTTTCCTTCTAGGGAAAAAAACCCTATCATAACTTCTACCATCAGATCTGTGACCTTATAATGAATGATCCATATTTACTATGAAATTACAATATACATTTACAAGGCAATTTTTCCTTTTGGGGCTTTGCCCCTAAACCCCCATCGGGGGCCTGTTTGCCCCTGGATCCCCAGCCGAGGGAATAGACCCCCCAGACCCCATAGGAGGGGAAATCCCCCCCTACAATCCCCCACGTGAAGGAGTGTACATTCTTCCAAGGTGTAAATACATCATGGGGTATAAACACAACTGAAAACAAGGAACTTTGAATCAGGAAGATAATCAGGCTCCACAACCAACATGCATATTGTTACGTGTCATTTGATGCATGAAATGACCAGATGCACTCAATTAATAACACTTAATCAATAGTTTTGAGCTATTGAGGTAGATATACAATAATAAATTAATATATGGATGAGCAAATTAAAACAAAAAAAATAATCCAAAACATCTCATGCATTGAAATTATTGAAGAAGAGGAAAACCAACCTTTAGGTAATATTTTTAATGTAATGGATTTAGTGTGGAGTAGGAAGAAATGGATTCCAATGCATAAGTCTCCTCAAAGAGTCTGCACACAATAACGATCAAAGAAACAAAACAAAAATTCCATAATAAGATGAATTCATTCAATGGTTAATATAAGATTCAAAGGAAAATCATCCAAACCATTTAAACAAGGTTTTTCGGGGGAAGATAATAAATGTTTTTTTCTAACATCAAATGTAAAAAAATTAACATAATTGAAACATTTCACCTTCAAGGATTGATATAGATGAAAAATATCTCTCTTTGGTTGGTTCTTTCCTCTAACTCTGTCACTTAAATCTTAGAGTTATCTTGGAGTGATTTCGACAACAATTCTCCTTATGAATTGGATAATGGAGTGAAAATTTAAGCAACACAACTACTCACGAAGAGTAATGAAATAGGTTGAAGTAAGTGGGCTTACAATATGTGGCTCAAAACTTGCAAAACATAAACTCACTATCTATGAAATTGTTAAATTGCATGAATAAGGCCTTTATTTATAGAATTTGGGGAGGAAATGGAAGGAAAATGGAGATCCTTACCCACCCTCTTTATTGTTGTAAAAAATGTTTGAACCATGATTTTATCCAAATGTATGAATCCATTGAATTCTAGTGTGGATATTGGATAACTCAAGTAATCCATATTGACTGCAAGAAATTGATTGAATTTAGTGTTTTAAGACCAAAAATCTACATAACGAAATCAAAACATTTAATGGGATGCAAAATTTAATGTGTTATAGCTTTAATTTCCACCCTAGGAGGAGCATAGCAGAAGATGAAAACTAAGACACACTCTTCTACTAAGTATTAAATTCATTTTTGAGGGAGGTTCCTAGTCATACATGGACAAGAAGCGACCATGCCACTATTCAACAATGCACAACAAACGACCATGTCATTGGTTGCTTGTGGACAACAAGCAACCACCTCTTTAATTGTTAAGAACCAAACATCAATATAGCATAGAAAAATCTCAGAAAAAGTACTCAACGCCTTGAAAAAGAGATAATTTCAGATAATAAGCCTCTTCGAGGGGAAACCCTCCTTTTACACCAATTAAATGTTCAAGTACAAGATGATTCAAAATGAAAATGTCTCCTTAGTATATATAGGAGACTAGGAGGTATAATTACAACTAATGGCCTAAATCCGACATAAATAAAATAACATTACTAATATAATATGCCCCAATTAAGGGG
>SNQJ01S0207211.1:0-12536 GCA_010110895.2 Picea sitchensis
GGTTTACTGGAACAAGTAATCATCATAGTCTTCTCCCTCCATCTGGGAGAACCTCTAGTTTTGGATCTTGCAATGCTTTCATTCAAAAGTATTTCATACACTGGTCTTCATCACGACTTTCAGTTCCTCAGCTTGATTTCTTTTAATGAGTTCATATCAGGCTGGTAATCTTTCGATTCTTAATATTATTGTTATCACTGAAATTTTGTCTGCAAATGGTTACAGGAATCCAGCATCATCAAATAGTTATGAGGTCACCCATGGACCAAAATTACCACAAAATCATTTCCAAAAGGTCCAAAACTATACAACCGGTGATAAAATTAAGGTGTGCTATGACTACACAGAGTGCGCGCACACACGTGCTATCCAGAAATGCATTAAAAGCGCACATGTGCACGATACGCGACTATGGTCGCTAAAAGCCGCACACATCTAAGAATGGTGCATTTATGAGATTGGTCAGCCTCCCACCCACTTTTGGTTCAGCTTCCAAGTTAATTTGACACCCAAATCTCGACTGAATCCAATTGGGTGGCTGGTCAAAGACCTAAAAATGCCCTAAATAGCCTCTTTTCAAACTACAAGCTAGTTGCACAATACCTCAAAGAGGTGCTATAAAACAAGGCCATGGGTGCACTTGATTTTCAAGGAATTCATTTGTAAGGTTATGTTACTGCTATTGTCTTGGGGAATCCCCTTTTTCTATCAAGGGCATACTAGCACCATTCCATTTAAGCAATCCATCTCACCTCTTGAGTGGGTTAGCTTGGGATTATTTCACAATTTCTTTCATGTTTCCAAGTTGTAAGAAGAGCTCAAGTTTGGGGGTCCAAGAGCCCTCCCTTGGAGGAAGAAGGGACCCAAAGTCCCCTTTCTCTTTGGTGTTTTTCTTTTTCACTAATACAAAGCCTTGCCATTGGTGATATGAGTCTTGTTTGATTCTTGTTCTTATGTCCTTATGCAATAGTTTAGGTGTTCTTTCTTTTCTTAGTTTAATTCTTAGCTTAGTCTTTTATGTTTCTTTCTCTAACCCTTTCCTTACTGCTGTCTTGCTTATCTGGCCCAACTAAGCTTGTAAGCACTTCTATTTTGCTCATTCAGGTGGCAAAAGAGGTGCAATAGATTGGTGACTCCACTAGGGAAAGGTATCAATTTCCTACCTCATTTGGGTTTTTCTATCTCTTATTTTGGTTTATTTAACCTGCAGGTACCCTAACTGGCCCAAGACAACCTGCAAAACATCCAATTCAAAGCTGAATTGAGAGAATTCCATCCAGAATTTTCTTCACAGCCATGTGTCTGGTGTGCGTGGGTTTATTGGCCCACAGACACACATCATGCACATGTGCGCCAAAGTTATTGTGTTGTTCAGTGCCCTCTGTGCACCTGCGCCCAAAAATCCTTTTCAGTTCATGCACAGGTGCTCAGTGTGCCTCTGTATACTCTGGGACCCATGCACCTATGCAGAAAAATACACATTGTAAGCCTTTTTGTGATTTGGGGAAGGCCCCTAGCCTTCTTATAAATGATTTCATGCATGTTGTAACCCGCACCACACTTAGTTCCCTATCTATATAAAGGGATTAGTCAAGACACATAGGCACTTAGGGGTTTTAAAATCATTATTTCCTATTTTGATTTCATTTTTCCACATGGATGGCTTGCTTTGACCAAAAATATAAGTTGGAATCATTTGAAATCACATATAAAACTTACATTGGGACCAGAAATTGGATAAAAATCGTTTAGTATGCTCTTCTCTCGCGTTTCAAAGCGATTTTGAGAATCAGAAAGAGGTTGGAAGACGATTTCATCTCCCTTAAAAAAATTAAAACCTTTATGAGAGGACAACAGCCCCCTCGGGACTCCTCTTAGTTTATTTTTCAAACACATCTTAAGATTGTAACGAGCCCATACATGCCCACATGCTACAAAGATAGGATAGTGTTAAAATTTACTTTCTTAGATCAAATCACTAGGGAAGTTTAAAGGTTTTGTAACAGACCCATACATGCCCACATGATCACAATCTAGGATATTTTCAAAACTTTCTTAGATTAAATCACAAATAGGGAGTTAAAGGAATAGTAAAGGACCCACATGTTCACATGCTAGCTTCCTAGGAACTTTTGAATTATGAAATGTTGTACCAAAGGTTTAGTTAATTAGGTAATCAACACTTGTAAGGACCAAGCAAAGTCCACATGCAGCAAGGTGACACCTAATTCATTAAAACATTTGGCACACTTTCACTCATTCACACACAAAAGTCACTTATCACTCACATAGTTTTCATCTCGAAACGTGGCGGTCAAAGTAAGTTTCCTCCAAAGGGATTCTGAAACACCCCACCCTTTTCTTGATGAAACTATCCACTCCCATTTAATTTCAACGAGATTGGCCCACACCCCCAATCTCACAAACAACCACATCTAATTTTTTTTTAAAAACTCACTAAGTTTTCCTCCACAGGAGGTGCCAAAAGAAATCTTTTATTCTAGGTAGGATCTCAGGGATAGGCATCCAAATAATTCCCCATTATCTGGTTCTCACATTGTCAAAACAATAGAAGTTATCAAATAGGGAAATTTAAATCCTCCAAGTCAAGGGTTCCTAACACCATAAGGTAGGGAGATACCCATGAAGGGTTTAAGGCTGAGGTGTGGTTGTTCTGTGCGTCCCCCCTTAAGGCACCCACCTCTTGGAAGGGATCCAGCCCATGACCCATTTCTTAGGCCGAAAATCTAAATGTCGCACTTTAACCGAGGTACCTAGTGACCAAATTTTAGGACATCTACCCAGGTGGCAATTGTGGGCTGCAATTGCACCTTGATTGGATTTTATGTGGCTATTGGTAAATATCGCCAGCTCTTTTGGGATATGCCCCCTTTACCCCTCCTTATAACTGATTAGTTCATCCTTCACTAGTTTCTCTTCCGATGACTTCAAACCCCACTGTTGAGTACTATTGGAAGGTCCAATGCTATTTGAGAGGAAGGACGTTATGTCTTTTAGGACACGAGCATTTGTTTTCTTTTTTCCCCCATGCGGAAAAAATCCAATTATCCACATATATTCTTCTTTATCACAACACTTTATGTATGATGCACTTCTTATTACATTTTGATTTGGATATATATTGTGTAAAGTTCAAAAATTGCAGCAAAGGCTCTTGTTTATTTATTTTCTCTCATCACCATTCGCACACATTCACTCATCTAGTTGGGCATCATAGGGGACCCATAGAATCCCTGTCATTCCAAATGCTTTCTAAACCTCCCTCCTATCTTAGGGGGAGTTCCTAGTCTCTCCAACTCATCAACACCACCTTCTCACACTCTAGTGAGTGTCACTATCTTAGGATCAACTTTGCTTGGTTCCACCTTACTTGGGTCCAATTCCCAAAGTCCATCGTTCACTCGTTGTCCTTTACATGGAAGCGGGAGACCAACTTCCTCTCAAGGGGGAAGTACCAACCCACCTAGCTCCCCTCAAGGGTCAGGTACACAAAACACTCACACCATGGCTGGAACTAGTCCTCCACCAACACTCCTAATGCCATATTTGGCCTCTCTTAACATACCAGATCTAAGAAAACTCACAAATGATCCTATATTGCATGACCACACATGGCCTGCAATGCCCACCAAAATACCTTCAGACATCCCCAAGTTTGAAGGAAAGACAAGAGACAATCCTTCCAACCATGTCATGAATTTCCACTTATGGTTCTCTTCCAACAACATTATGGATGATTCCATCCGGCTACGATTATTTCAACACATACTCACTGGCCCATCAACCAAATGGTATGTAGATGAAAAATCAGGGTCCCATGCGACTTTCGAGTCATTGGCCAAATAATTTTTGACCTTCTTCCAATTACCAATCCTCCATGACAATGGTCTTGAACTACTCTCCAATTTTAAACAAACCTCAACCACACATATCATTGATCACATTCATGAGTGGTGTCGACGATGTAGTTTATGCAAAGCAGAAACCACCAAACAACAATGTCTTGAATGGTTTCTCAGATCACTTGTCTCTCTCCTCGGTAAGGATGTGGCTTCCACCTTCCCTCAATCAGAAGAAGAAGCCATCAGTAAGGCTCAACAATATGATATCATCTATTCATAGTCAGGGTACTTATACATAGTACTTCATGATCTCCCAAAACCCATTCCATTTGGCCAAGATAAACCCAAGATGTCTCACTCAACAGACGGATTGATTGGCACCACCTCACACCACAATCCACAAACCCCACAACTACCAATGTATAGTACACCACAATATCCACCGGCATATGGAGGAACCCCTTATTATCCTCCACCTCCTTAGCAACAACCATACCCTGTTGCCCTTCCTCCACCCATTAGTGGATCACCATCGGCACCCACAATACACCCACCAATCCCAACAAGTTTTGGTACTCCCTCTACCTCAGCTTATACTCTAAGTACTAGTGAAAGTGCCACGCCTTCCTATGTACCTTATGGATCATTACCCCCACAGAATATGTACTTTCCATTTCCTAGTCCTCCACCACCCATGGCTCCACCACAAGGACACCCACATGATGGGTGAATTTTGTTCAACCCTCTCCCATTCAGCAATATCAAAATTTCGAACATCTGAATACGCAAAATCCGACCCATCCATCGAATAATGCCAAAAAGAAAGGAAGAAACTGGAACAATAACAACCCAGGTCAAGACAAGAATCACCCCCAATAGAACCAACCTATTGGGGGCAACCCAAACCAAGGGAATCAAAACCCTCAGGGGGGCAACAACAATAAGCGTCGAGGGAAAAATAACAATAATCTTTGAACCAACTTCCCTTGTGCCCTTTGTGGTGAGTTCGATCAATATACTCATCATTTCCCCCAAATCGCTGATTTTAAATGAATGAAAGACTTAGGAAATGGACCACACCTTCCAGCACAACCTGCCCCTCAGTAGGCCCCACAATAATATGTGCAACTACCACCCCTAGCAGTGTTGCAAAATCCCATTCCACACTAAGGAGTGATGAACACCCAACAGGACATGCGACCTAACCCACAACAATTGGGAGAATATCTCAACCTGAACAATCCTGCAGATTGTACTATTCTCCTCACTAGTGAGGAAGAAATCCCTCTACAGACATGTAGTCATTAGTACCATGCATCCATTGAGTCTCCTCCCACACACCCAGAAACAATCCCTGCACCAATAGGACCCCCATTGGTGATCCCTCGCCCCAACACAAAAACACCTCCTCGTATCCCTCACATCCCATTGTGCAGGAATGTCCACAACTCGCAGGCTAGGGAGACTCATAATTACAGTTTGGTAGATGACTTAGCACAATCCCTGGCTGCCATGTCAGTCTTAAAAGTCCTTCAAACTTCTCCCACTCAGCGGAAATCATTACTTTCTGCCTTGGGGGCAGTCGACCCTACGGATAATCGACTCATCACATTTGATCTCGATAGTGGAGAACCTCGACTACCCTCTCTTATCTCTTTTCAAATCCCCGTTAAAATTCGGAACATTACAGTTCATTGATGCATCATCGATGAAGGATCATCCACATGCATCATGTCCAAGTCTGTATGGAAGAAAATTGGTTCCCACGAACTCATACCATCTGCCATTACCTTAAGAGATTATGACAGATGACCATCATCTCCTGAAGGGCTCTTCCAAAATGTCCCTGTAGAACTCGGGGGCAAGACCATCCTCATTGACATTGAAGTTATCGACGCCCCAATCGATTACAATATCTTGTTCGGTTGTAGCTACATGTACACTACGAAGGCAGTATCCTCGTCTGTCTTTCGAACCATGATGTTCCCCCACAATGGGAAGATCATCACAATTGACCAAGTTTCACATTACGAGCCTAACCCTTCTGCCAACCTCAATAACATTCTCCCTCTTGTCCACACTCATCCTGAAACGTACCCACTCATCGAAATGGGTCCTAGGATTTTCAAAGACCCATCATTGTTATGAACTTACCATGGCACACCACCGCTCCTTCATCCTTCCAATCAAGTATGTGTCATATCATCCAAAGGAACTGACATTGAGGATACCCTTCCCCCCAGGGAGGCTTCTCTCATATCTGACGTCCCACTAGTCATAAAGCCCCTCCCTCACGAACCTCATACGAACTCATCGACTCCACTAGTTCACGATTTCACCTCACCCCAAGGCCATATCCCAGTTTGGGAGACATTTCCCCAAGCCATTACTCAAATCGCCTTATTTTACCCTCCACCAGGCATACAAGCTTTCCAAGTAGCCGCAACGCTTACTCTCCCCAATATGGTGCTGGCAATTCTAGTTTGGTATTTACATCCACCAAATATGGTTCCTCAACCATACCTTCCCCGCCAAACAGAAGGAATCCCAATGCAGATTCCCATACTCACTCCCACCATACCCCCTACACCCCCACTCACTAACCTCCCTGCCAGAGCTAGGGGTAGGCGAAAGAAGAAGGAGACTGCAGCTCCACTTCCCCCATGCGTTCAACCTCCTTGCGTGCTATGTGAGAAATATGGACACCCAACCAACAAATTCCCATCTCTAACTGAGTTACATAACCTAATTCAACCCAATCAAACACCATCACCGCTCCCCACTGTAACAAGTACTGTCACTATCTCCCCTAACTCAAGTAGAAAAGGGACATGAACCAAATTCACTTGCACTATATGTTCAGAATATGGCCATTATACACACCATTTCCCAACACTACCTCACTTCTGACAGACATTAGTTGCAGTATGCCAAAGCTTCCAGAGAAAACCCAATCCAGCTACATCATCCCTACCAAACATCACTGAAATCCATTATGTCACGACTTCAGTCAATGAATGTATGAGATGCCCTTGCTCTCTATGTGAATCCTTAGATCATTTTACATATGAATGTCCTATGATCATTGAATACATGCAACGCCAAATGACCCTGATTCAAACCCCTACGCCCCTTACATAATCGATGGTTGACCTTACCTCACCACTTGAGATTCTTCATATCATTTCTCTTGAACCAGAGGCACTCCCTATTCCTCTGTGGTTCTTGGATGACTTATCTGAGGATTTACCCCCCAATTCTCCCGCTCATTTCCCCACAGAAATTTTACATACAACTACCACTGGTACTCCTCAGTACCTAGATATTTGGTTTATGTCAAGCCAACCATCACAATCTCATTGTGTTGTTCCCCCTACTTCTTCATCACCAAAGGACAATCACATGGCAACAATCACCAATATCACTCTTTTAGACGCCTTGTATTCTCGCCAATTTTATTGTGACGAGGACATACTCGAGGAACTAACCACTCCAGACTACCCATGGGATGCGCTACACCACAGAGCGCTCTTCTTTTCATAGGAATCATTTACACCTCCTAATCAACACCCCATATACGTAGTCAAAACCAAGGATTTTATCCCATCAGGGCATATCGAATGGTTCAACAAAACCATCCCTACCCCTGATGCTTTTGAAGAAGGAAACATGGTCAACATTTCCCCGACCATCAAAATTGATATTTCCATAAAAAATGGAGTAGTCGAGGAAATCACCATTCGCGCCGCATGCACTCCTCAAGAAATCACTGCCTACAAAGCCCTCTTCCAAGAATACTGGGATATTTTTTCCTGGTCATACACAGAGATGCTTGGTCTTGATCCCTCTATTGTCGAACATCACATCGACACCTGGCCTAACATTACACCAGTTTGTCAAAAACAACGACCGCTACACCCATCCAAAGCAGCATCCTTTAAAGCCAAGATTGACAAATTATGTGCAGCTGGTTTCATCTACCCCATCGCCTATACCTCATGGGTTTCCAACCCTGTACCCGTTAACAAAAAACAGGGCACTATCCGTGTTTGCATGGACTTTCACGATCTCAATCACGCATGTCCCAAAGACAACTTTCCCACGCCTTTCATCGATCAAATTATCGACGATTGCACATGCCATGAGGCTCTTTCATTCATGGACAGTTTCTATGGTTATAATCAAATCCAAATCCACCCAACTGATCAATAGAAAACTTCATTCACCACCCCTTGGGGTACGTTTGCATATCGTTTCATGCCTTTTGGCCTCAAAAACATCGGCGCAACTTTCCAATGGGATATGACATACATTTTTCACGATCTATCTCATATCATCCTTGCATACTTGGATGACCTCACAACGTGATCCAGAAAACACACCCAACATCTTGATGATTTATGAATCATCTTCCAATAGTGTCTTTAATACAACATCTGCTTGAACCCCCTCAAGTGTGTGTTATGCATCATTGTCGGGTGCCTCCTCGGATTCATTGTTTCCCAAAGAGGTATCACCTTAGACCCCCTCAAATTCCAAGCCATCACATAAATTAAACCCCCCCAAAATTTATGTCAACTCCAGAGCCTATAGGGAAAATCTAACTTTTTACGACGATTTGTGCGAGACAACGCCACTCAAGCACACGATTTACTTCGCTTACTACACCATGACATCCCATTTCACTGGGATGAACATGCCCAAAAATCATTCGACGATCTTAAAATGGCGCTCTCCAACGCCCCTTTAATTAGTGCACCCGACTACAATTGTGACTATATCCTCTACATCTCAGCATCAGCTGTCTCAGTTCATGTTCATGTTCAAAATTATGAAATCAATGCTTGTATGTTTGATTCTCTTCAGATATTGTTCACGTCGGGTATTTGGTTTCATGTGTGTAGGTACTTGGTCATCATACATCAATGCAACCCCTTCAGGTATATAATCAACACTAGCATATAATCATTCCCTCTGAATCTCAATTGCATCTCTAGTCACACCCTCTGAAATTTGCCTTTAGGATCCCCATCTCCAGCTCTGTAGTACCAACACCTCCATTGCATTTTAGGTACTATTAGTTGGTAGCACTCTCCCCCACGTGAGTTTTCCCATTCATAGCACCCTTTGGCACTTTGAAACTCATGTTGTTTTTCAACCCTTTAGGGATGGGAGTCCCGATAGTCTTACATCATGTCGTGAATTACCCACATACTCCTTCTCCTCATTTTTCTAGCTTTCCCAATGGACTCCCAGGTTATCTCTTCAAGGTTCTATTTTGCCTGTGCCTCCACAGTATCATTAACCCTCCATTTCATCCACAATAAGTTTGCCCCTCTGCAAATTTCCCTCCATCCCATCTACCTCATACAGAAACCCACCCATGGGGCCCCCAACCTCCACCAGTTCTCCAAGCAAATTGTTCCCTCATTGCCCCAACTGTATTACATTGGGGCACCCATTTTTGTATTTGTACACTCATCCCAAATTATTCTTTATTCATTTGGTAAATTGTAGAAAGCCTTTGTTTCCATCATTTACATATCTTTTGGTCGTTACCTTCGGTGACCTTCCTCCCTTTTTGGCCAACGCAACCCATGTTACCCTTGGTTGGGGCACTTCTTATCATCTACCCCTATTAACATCGTCCATATACTCTGAGTATCCCACAGGCCACTTACCTTTGCTCTCTGAGTTTTTCAACTTTGTCCCGCCTCTGGCACAACTTATCCCACATCTTGTTGTCCCCCTGACACTCGACCTAGTTGAACCGTTGTGGCCACTTACACTTCACATATACCCCAAACCAAGGGCAGTCTTGAGTCTTCATACATCTTGACTTCATCCATGTACCTCCTCAATTCCTAACCTCACCTAGTAGATTTCATGAAGCCCTTTGCTTCTTGGAGTCACGTCCCCCTTTTTGTCGACATCAGAACAGTTTCCAGAAGGGAGACAGTATCTTGACTCTCATTACCTTTCCAATGAGAGGTCTCAGATGACACAGGGAGAACCACCATTGCTCCCTTCTATCATTGACCCCCGTAACATTCGAATTCAACACTTTCTCATGTTACAGTGGGTCTTACTTTGTGACTATTGCAATTATTTCTTATATTTACCGAAGACCTCTGAACTTGGCTGGGCTATCAAATGCCTATAGAATCTGTGATACTTTTTACAGGTGTCATTGCCTACTGTTTAGAGTATGTTCCTCCACAGAATTGTCTTCTACCTTTATCATGATCGCCCCTAAGGGCGTTGCAGTTGTCTACATCAACACACAGTTTCGGTTACTATTCAATGCCATTCTTTTTTGATTTACATGACACGAGCATGGGGCATGCTCGCCTCGTTTGTACATAGTTTACTTTTACACACCTTATGGAAGGTTGGATCCTACAAGTTCCCTTCTTCATCCAATGGGGTCACTCTTGATACTCTCACTATCTCTCTCTCTTACAATGACACTCTCAGTAGAAGAAACATTGATGAATTTCGGCTATACGTATGCTCCTAACCTCATCCATCAAGGGGCATCTGTTATCTCTAAAATTTTGTCCGCAAATGGTTACAAAAATCTAGCATCGTCAAACAGTTATGAGGTCACCCATGGACCAAAATTACCACAAAATCATTTCCAAAAGGTCCAAAACTATACAACCAGTGATAAAATTAAGGTGCGCTATGACTACACAAGGTGCACGTGCACATGCACTATCCAGAAACACATTAAAAGCGCACATGCACACGATGCATGACTGTGGTCACTAAAAGCCGTGAAAATATAAGAATGACACATTTATGAGATTGGTCGGCCACTCACCCACTTCTAGTTCATCTTCCAAGTTGATTTGACACCCAAATCTCGACTGAATCCGACTAGGTGGCTGGTCAAAGACCTAAAAATTCCCTAAATAGCCTCTTTTCACACTACAATATGGTTGCACAATACCTCAAAGAGGTGCTATAAAACAAGGCCATGGGTGCACTTCATTTTCAAGGAATTCATTTGTAAGGTTATGCTGCTACTATTCTCTTGGGGAATCCTCTTTTCCTATCGAGGGAATACTAGCACCATTCCATTTAAGCAATCCATCTCACCTCTTAAGTGGGTTAGCTTGGGATTCTTTCACCATTTCTTTCAAGTTTCCAAGTTGTAAGAAGAGCTCAAGTTTGGGGGTCCAAGAGCCCTCCCTTGGAGGAAGAAGGGACCCAAAGTCCCCTTTCTCTTTGGTGTTTTTATTTTTCACTAATACAAAGTCTTTCCATTGGTGACATGAGTCTTGTTTGATTCTTGTTCTTATGTCCTTATGCAATAGTTTAGTTGTTCTTTCTTTTCTTAGTTTAATTCTTAGCTTATTATTTTATGTTTCTTTCTCTAAACCTTTCCTTACTGCTGTCTTGCTTAGCTGACCCAACTAAGCTTGTAAGCACTTCTATTTTTCTCATTCATGTGGCAAAAGAGGTGCAACAATTATGAATGGTTGTTCTGGATTTTCTTTCTTTCTTGGAATATTCATGTTCTTCTTCATGTTTTTCTCTAGGTCTTGGGTCCATGGAGTTTCTTATAGATTCCATTCCCTAGAGATTCCACTTCTTCCTACCATCATAGGATCACAGATCTAGATGGAGAACCAGGAATACTTTAAGGCTTTTCTTTGAAGAGGTCTTCTTCTGCGGTTGAACTGAACACGTACTGTCTTTCATGGCTAGTACCATGGATATATACTTCATCATCTTCAATGGATCATAGGATTAGCTCCCTCATAATCCTTGCTTCATGTATAAGTGCATGTAATCGGCTCCCTCCATCTAACAGAGTCCATGCTTCCATCTGCATCCTTATTGTCTTTTGCAATGTAAAATTGGCTCTCTTGTCTAACAGAGTCCATGCTTCCATCTTTTTATTTTCTACAAAACATCATAAGTCTTTTTCCAATTTCCTCTCGATTGCTGACTTCTTTCTATCTTTGCTTCTTCTAAGTCTCTTCATGATTGATTCGGCTTATCTTGCAATAGCTTCCACATGATTTGTATTTCAATCTTTCATGTGTATTATCTAATGATATCCATTTTCATCTTGTTTGTTCTTCCATAGGTATAGTTCTTCTTGGAACACATTATCTTCTAAGAGATAGATATACAAGATATGTACAAAGACGATGCAAACATGATATGTACAAGAAATAAGAAGAGTGTTGTTACCTTTTAGAAGAAGAAGTCTCTTCCATCCTGCTTATTCTTCTTTGTAGTTTCCTTTTCTTCAGAAATTGATGCTTCGTGTTTATCCTTCCTTTTCTTTGGCTCAGGACAATGATTCTTGTAGTGACCATACTTTTGATAGTTGAAGCATTGTACTTCTGATATGTCTTTTTCTTGATTTGGCTTCCTCCTTGAACCAAACTTCCTTTTGTTCCCGAAGTTCTTGAATCTTGCTATGAAAGCTTGATTGTCATACTTCTTTTGGGGTTTCTCTTTTGTATTGAACCTTGATTCTTCTTGAGCAAAACAAGTCCAAAGTTCTTCAAATGTCGGGTACTCCTTCCTTGTGTTAATTCTTGCAGAAAATGCATCCCATGTCTTGGGAAGACCATTGAGTACTATGTTCACCAATTCCTTTTCTGAAGTGATCTCTTCAATAGCTTGTAGTTGATCTCTTAACTGGGAGAT
>SNQJ01S0207211.1:12546-28838 GCA_010110895.2 Picea sitchensis
ACATATTGCATGTAATACAAATACACCAGAAATAGAAGGGACAATATGTGGTATAACGTATATATTGTTTCTAGATAAACATTGTGTGATTGGTTTTTTAAATGTTCAATGTTTCAAGTGGACACTCCACCCATCATTGGGGATAGTAACAAGCTCAAGAGTGAGAAACAAGTGTCGAGGTTTTATATGTAAATATTAGGTTATAAGGGTGATCGTTGAGTAGGGAAAGGAAATTAAATAATAGATTCAAACTAGTTGTTAAGTTTAAACAAAATTAATTGACCAAGTCAAAATTAAAGGTAATGAATTATGGGAAAAAATAAATAAATGTAGAGCTCAAGTTATTCGTTAAGAATGAAGAGTATTTAATGGGTTGGAGATAATTAAACAGAAAATACAATTTTTTTCCTGAAGTAAACAAACTTGTTGATGTTTTGGTAGTTGTGGGAGGTATTAACCTCCAAGTGTAACCTTGGTACTTAGAATAGATCATTATGGAAGTAAGAGAACCATTAAACAGATGTGTGGAAACCCTAGAAGAGATGTCATCCCAAGGTGAATAATAATAAAGAAATAGAAAACCCCTGAAAGAGAAGTCGACCCTGCCAGAAAAAGTCAAATTAAATTATATTTTCCAGAAAAGACGGGTCGACCCTATGAACAAAAGTTCAATGGAAGAATAAGTATAAATAAGGTGATGCCTTATCTCATTTACACACTCTCACTCAACATAAGGAGGGCACAATTTTGAGGAGCAGGATCTGCAGCAACTACAGTTGCAACAAAAGGAGGCATAAGTCCGGAGAGGGTGGTGCAACAGTTGTCGTGGTGTAATATCAATATTTCTAGTATCTCTCTTGTGTGCTTCCCTTGGTAAAGGTATGATTCTATTATTAGAGGTATGTTCTCTTGGTATTGTGTTGTTGTTGCAATAGTGGTGTTTTTGGTTAGGATTTATCTGTTGGTTCTAGTGTGGACTTGCCAGAATTATTCTATCTAAGAAAAAGGTTAGTGTGCTCGAGGTTGGAATATGTGAATGCCTATGGTTGTGTGAAAATGATGTGACATTGTCTATGGTTAAACAAGCATACCAAAATTTTAACATGGAATCAAAGTTGGTTTCCTTCGTAACAGTCTAAACACTAGAAGGAAGACCCTCAATTTCCCCCATTGTCAAGCTCAGTGAGAACTTACTGAACCCACTATGAAGTTCACCTAAGGAGCGTGCATATTTTCCCCATATCAAATCTACAATATTCCAAAGTTTTAGTTCCAGTTGCTTCATGCCAGTTTCTTCATGTCAGTTACTTCATGCCAGTTGCTTCTTGCTTGTTGCAGTGCCAGTTGCAGTGCTAGTTGCAACAATAGTTGCAGTACCAGTTGCAGTTCCTCTAGTCCAATGAATTTTCTAGTAACTTAGTGAAAGTGTTAGCACATAGTCTTGTCACATCTCTGGAGTCGTGTTTCCTACTTAGGTTTCTAATTTTTTCTGTCTTTTCTTCCTGTACAGACCCGACCATATATTTCTCCTCCTAGCATATATTTTCCTTTGTTTTTTTCCTTCATCCTTTGGTCGGATGGTGTTCCTTGTCAAAGTTTTCCTAAGAGATATCAACCCTAGGATATCTTGTTTCCCCTTTGGCCAATTACTTCTCTTTTGCCTCTATTACCGAGTCTTTGTTTTTCCCAAGTCCTAGCTATGCCACCCAGGTCTTACTTATTGCAGGTCGCAGCACTAAGAGCGGTCTTATATGGTTTCAAGAAAGCACATGAAGCGAGATTTCAAATGTTGAAGAATTATGCATCAAGAATTGCAAAATACCGATTTGTGAAGGGAGGATCTGGGCCATCCAGTTGCTAGTAGTAGAGGACCGTTGATCTAGCATCGGCGTTTTCGGAGGTTTGGGGATAGAAAGTTCAGGGCTCTTGTTGACAAGCGCACTGATATCTCGAAACCCTGAAGTTTGAAACCCTGATTTCATGGCTTTGCAAATCAGAGGTTTTTCTGGAGTAGCTTCTCTTTCTCCCGAAATGTGAAAGTGCGAAATCTCCCAGGAATTGGGTCCACAGTCTCAGTGCTCGGTCACCAAGGTAGCAGTTCCGAAAAAGGGGGCTAGCATTCATTGCATAGTTGATAGTTCGTATGGTCAAAGGAAAGATCGTGGGCGTCCATCTCAAAGAAGATCTAACCGTTGATCAGAGTGCGGCCATTTCACAGAATCAAGCATCAGGTTTTTTGGAGTCAGAAGTGTGGGGACTCCTGATAGGAAAAGTCCCAACAATGCTTTGGAGAAAAACTCTGGGTCATAGGACAGGGTCACATGGGGAGAATTCGGGGGAGGAGCTAAGGACTTTTAAGCTCTATTTCGGGTTTCAGAACTTGAGAGTGTCAAGGAACTTGGCAACAGGATTCATGAAATCGCGAATTCTGAAGCGCCTTTGGTGTTTAAGTGTATGGTCACAGGGTTATGGTCGCATGGAAGGAGGTTCTGGTCAGAGATGATAATGATTGTCATGTAGTTTTCTCAGGCAGAGGAATGGCACCAAAGGGAAAGACCATGCCCAAGAGGGCCTAGAGCATTCGTATTAGTTGCAGAAGAAGGTGCCATGATTAACTCAGCAAGTTGGGAGCTCTGCCCAAGGGAATTCATCAATGTCTGGACTCTTCCCGACCCCAATGAAGGTAGTTAATGAAACTAGATAAGTTGGTTGGAACCTTGTTTTGACCATAAATGGGAAGCATAGAGGCTCGGTCATAGAGGTAGGTTCACAAGCCCAAAGTCGCCTTGTCATAAAAGTTTCCTGCAAAGCCCATGCTGTCTTAGATCTACGTCTGACAGAGGAAAGACTGTGTCTTTTGACAGAAGAGGAAGAAACGCAAAGCTTTGAATGCAGGGTGCCAATTGCATCCCTGGTGGACATTGGCAGTTATGAGTATATATACTCATGTTTTATATATTTTAATGGTCAATGGTTGAGCTAGGCTCTCATATTGTAAAGTTTTGATGAAGCACTGGTTTTCCTGGTTATGTGTTTGTATCTGAGACTTTATGTTTAATGAAAGTCAGCTTCTTTCCATCTCTCTGTAAACATTGTGTTAAAACACTCAAAATTGGAGGATCTAGTCAAGCCTTTATAGTAGTCATTGTGATGTAGGTTTGATCACTGTGTTATTGTGGTTGTGTCATCTATGCACATTTTAGTGTTTTGCTTTTCTTCTCCAAGCTGTTGGAATGTCTGGTGCCTATAGTAGTCTTGTCCACCACTCTCACCAACTCTTCCCTCTTCTTAGTTTAAAATCAACTTCCTGACTGAAGTTAGATCAGGACCTCACATGATTTGCATGCCTGGCCTAGTTTTTTGAGTTAAAGTGATATTCTCCTGGGTCTGCCCACATTCGAACACCCTGATTTATTTATTCGTGACATATAAAACTGATGGGTACACTGAGCTAGACCCTGAAATTCATTGTATTGGGGACACCTCCCCATTTCCCCATCTAACTCAATCTCCATATGAAGATTTCCTCATGAACAATCAAATAAATGAGCTGAGTAAAGGGGAAAAGGCTAATAATAGCCCAAGAAAATACAACCTCCAGTGCACGAAGAATCAAGGGAAGTCTGATGTCCCTGATCCAGCTCCTAGAGCAGAGAAGCCTACTAAAGATGCAGTGAATCGTAGTAAAGAAATGAAATCTCACGATTCCCCACCAATAGCCAAATATATTGTCCCAGAGGTGAGAGAAATTTAGAATCCCCCTTCCTCCTTTAGCTTCGAGCATGAAATTTAGAAGATCAAAATCCATGTCCCCTTGTCAGAGCTAGTCAAGCATGAAGACTTCAAAGGGTCCCTCTCTAAGCTGCTCCAGCCTGAACCACCCTGTCATTCCACAGACTCAGTAAACCTCCAAGATGAAAAGCCAAAAGTCATCTTAGGTCCTATGGTAGAATATAGAGATGATTCATCCCCTCCCTTCTACACATCCTTGAACATACATGATAAGGTGTTGCATAACTATCTGATGGATTCAGGGGCTTCCCACAATCTCATTCCTAAAACTGTCATGGAAGAACTCAGGCTGGAAGTCCCAAAAGCCTATCATGATTTGTATTCATTTGATTCGAGGAGAGTGCAATGTCTTGGGGTCATCAAAGATTTGGTCGTGACCTTGTTTCAGCTGCCCATGAAGAGTGTGGTCATGGATATCATGGTGGTCGATGTCCCTCCCAAGTTTGGCATGCTATTGTCAAAATCTTGGATAAAAAGGCTTGGGGGAACATTACAAATGGACCTCATATATGCTACCATTCCAGTGTTCAGAGGGGAGCATAGAAGACTATACAAAGAAGCTCAGTTGGCCTACATTATCAGTGATGAGGCAGACCCCACCAATCATCCAATCTTTTCCCTTGATACTGATTTGGGATCCAACTTATTATAGCTCACTGATGCTCCTGAACCTTCTATTGAAATCATGAATCCCATTACTCTCGGCGAAAACCACCCAATGAACACCACTGTATGGAAAATTTTCTTCGATAGAACCTCCTCTAGAGAGTGTGTTGGTGTCGGAGTATTTTTTGTCTCACCTACTCAGGAAACTATATCTCTGTCCTATAAGTTAGAATTTGAAACTACCAATAATGTGGAAGAATATGAAGCTCTTATTTTGGGATTGAGGGTCGCAAAATACATGGGGATTAAAGAGATATCAGCGATTGGCGATGCTGAGTTGATCATCCAGCAGGTCATAAATATCTATGAGGACAAACACCCTTGGCTCAAAAGTTACAGAAATGAGGTGTGGGATCTGGTCGACAGCCTTTTCTTAGCATTCAACATTTCATTTGTTCCTAGAGAAGAAAATGTCATGGCCGATTCTTTGGCTGTCTCAGCAAGCTGTTTCAAAGTCCCTATGCCACCTAAGCTCAGGTATGACATAAAAGTGAAATACAGGCCCTCTATACCTAACAATGTTAGGCATTGGAAGGTATTTGAGGATGATCTCGAGATCAAGAGATTCCTGGAGATTGTTGATGAGTTTTCTACATTACAAATTGACCAAGATATCGACTCTGAAACAGATCCTCACACTGGTGTTATGCTGAACAAAATTAGTGGTCAGCAGATCGTCCAGTTGCCCAGAAATCAGATCCCAAGGGGACTAGTTCCTTTGGAAAGACTATTTGACAATAATGATGTAGAAGTAAAGCGTAAAATCTCAAATAACGATGCTGATGTGGCTGAGTGAAATATCGGCACAAATGAAGATCCCAAATTTGTTAAGTTGTCGAACAACCTGTCAAGGGAGCAGAGGGCCAAATATACTGAGTTATTAAAGGAATTCACTGACGTGTTCTCTTGGACTTATGAAGACCTCAAGACATATGACACTAGTGTTATTGAGCACAAGATTCCACTGAAAAAAGAGGCCAAAACATTTAGGAAGAAATTGAGACAAATTAATCTTATGCTTCTGCCTATCATGGAGAGAGAGGTAAAGAAGTTTCTAGACGCCCAAATCATAGTGCCTTTGAGATATTCAGAGTGGGTGGCCAACTTGGTCCCGGTGAGAAAAAAGAGTGAAGAAATCAGACTTTGTGTTGATTTCAAAAACCTAAACAAGAGCTCAAAGAAAGAAAATTACCCCTTTCCGAAAATGGAACATATTTTATGAAGGGTACCTGGCGCATCGAGGATATCCATGATCGATGAATTTTTGAGATACAACTAGATCTTGGTCCTGCCTGAAGACAGAGAAAATACAACCTTCACCACTCCTTGGGGCACATTCATGTATGCCAAAATTCCCTTTGGATTGATGAACGCGGGGGAAACCTTTCAGAGAGCCATGGATATAGATTTCATTGGGGAAAAGGATAAATTTGTGGTCATCTATGTGGATGACATAGTAGTCTTCTCCAAATATGATAAAAAACATTGTCATCATCTAAGGAAAGTCTTCTCAAGTGTAGAAGGTTTGGTCTCTCCTTAAATCCCAAGAAATCATTGTTTTCCATGAAGGAGGGAAAGTTGTTGGGCAACATAGTATCAGCTGAGGGAGTTAGGATTGATCCCAACAGAGTTGAAGCAATCCAAACCTTGCCACTCCCAATATCCAGGAAAGAAGTCCAATCTTTCTTAGGAAAAATTAATTTTCTGAGGAGGTTTGTTTCCAACTTTGTTAAGATGGTAAAGCTTATAATAGCCATGTTGAGAAAAGGAAATAAAGTAAAATGGACTGCTGAGTCCCGAGAATCCTTCAGCCTGATTAAGAAGGCGTTGATTGAGGCATCTGTACTAGTCAGCCTTGATTACTCAAAGGATTTTCTTGTTTTTTTGTTTGCTTCATTTGACACTATAGCGATTGTTCTGTTGCAAAAGAATGTTGGAGGATTGTAGAAGACCATTTCCTTTTTCAGTTGGGCATTGAGAGATGCTGAGATTAAATACAACATCATGGAGAAGCAGGCCTATGCTTTGGTTAAAGCTCTTAAATATTTCATAGATTATGTCCTGCAATCCAAATTCATCGCATACGTCCATTCAACTGTCATTAAGGAGATTCTCATTCAACCAAACATTGATGGGAGGAGGAGCCGATGGATTTCCAAAATCCTTGAATTTGACCTAGAAATCAAGCCCATCAAATTGATCAAAGGTCATGGTTTAGCCAATATGTTGGTTGAATCTAATTGCAAAGCTTTAGGGGATAACGTCATCCACATGTTCTCAGAAAACCAGCAGGCTGAGTTGTCTGATAAAATTCCTCAAGGTAGCCCTCCATTGGCAGAATTCACCTGGTACAAAGATATTATATATTTTCTGCAGGAGTTAAGGCCCCCTGATGGTATGGGAAGGAGTAAGGAAAGAGCTTTAAAGCTCAAAGACATTAGATATTTCCTTATCAACCAAGTCTTGTATTGGAAAGACCCTATAGGAGTGCTTCTGAGATGTTTGGACCCACAAGAGGCCCATAAAATTATATTGGATTACCATGACAGCCTCTGTGGGGGACATCACTTCTGGAAAACCACAACCTACAAAATTCTCAGAGCTATGTACTACTGGCCTACTCTGTTCACTGATGTTTGCACAAAATTCATAGAATGCATTAAATGTCAAATATTTTCCAAAAAGCAGCAGCTAAAGTCCCTGCCATTGAAACCCATGGTTGCTTCAGGGCCCTCCTAGCAGTGGGGATTGGACTTCATTGGGGAAATTCATCCTGTGTCCAGTGGTCAGAACAGATGGATCCTGACTGCAACAGATTATTTCACCAAGTGGATAGAGGTTATCCCCACTAGGAACACTTCTCATAAAGTGATCAACGATTTTCTAGAAGATATTATAGTAAGGTTTGGTTGCCCAACCAGAATCATCACTGACAACGTTGTATCCTTCAAAGCTCAACCATTGATCGGGTTTTGTGAGTAATTTAAAATCACACTAATTCACTCTACTCCCTACTATCTGTAGGGAAATGGATTAGTCAAGTCCTCTAACAAAAGCCTGGTAAAGATCATCAAAACATTGCTAGAGGATAACAAGAAAGAATGGGATTCAAAGCTCAAATTCACTCTCTAGGCTGATAGAGTGACAACAAAGAGGTCCCTGGGCATCTACCCTTTCCAGCTTGTATATGGGACCAAAGTAGTTTTCCCTTCTCAATTGGCCCTGCCTGTGGCAAAGTTCTTCCAAGACTGCCAGGAAGAAACTGATGATATGATTAGGAGGATACATCAGTTGGTAGAGGTACAACAGATTAAAGAGTAGGTGATAGACAAAGCACATGACCGTCAATAGAAAATCAAGCAGGCCTTTGACAGTAAGGTGAGAAAAGAGACTTTCCAGCTGGGAGATCTGGTGCTCAAATGGGATGCTCCCAGACAGGACAAGGGCAAGAACAACAAATTTGATGCCCTTTGGATCGGTCCCTTCAATATTTTCGAAGTATTTCCAAATAACACTTACAGGTTACATAATTTGGAGGGAGATGAAATCTTTGGCAGCTTAGTAAATGGGCACTTCCTAAAAATATTTTTTGTTTAAAGCCACCACCGGTGTCCCACCTTTGTAAATACCATCTCTGTTTTATGTTGTTTTGTTTAGATTTTAATAGAAGACTCCACAACCCAACACTAAGGCACTGAAGCCGCAAAAGGAGTTATTAGAGCCTCGCAGGGAGGACTCTATCCCCCATGGAGCCTCAGATCTTTGGAGTCATGTTTCCTACTTAGGTTTCTAATTTTGCCTATCTTTTATTCCTGTACAAACCTGACCATATATTTCTCCTCCCAATAAATATTTTCCTTTATTGTTTGCCTTCATCCTTTGGTCGGCTGGTGTTCCTTGTCGAAGTTTGCCTAAGAGATATCAGCCCCGGGCTGTCTTGTTTCCCCTTTGGCCAATTACTTCTCTTTTGCCTCTATTACCGAGTCTTTGTTTTTCCCAAGTCCTAACTATGCCACCCAAGTCTTCTTTATTGTAGGTTGCAGCACTAAGAGCGGTCTTATATGGTTTCAAGCGAGCGTGAGAATTGGAATTTCAAATGTTGAAGAATTATGCATCAAGAATGGTGAAATATTGATTTACGAAGGGATGATCTGGGTCATCCAGTTGCTAGTAGCATAGGACCGTTGATCTAGCATCAGTGTTTTCAGAGGTTCAGGGATCGGGAGTTCAAGGCTCTCATTGACAAGCGCACTCATAGCTCAAAACCATGAAGTGAGAAACCCCGATTTCATGGTTTCATGGAACAAAGATTTTCCCGGAGAAGCTTCTCTTTCTCTCGAAATAGGAAAGTGTGAAAGCTCCCAGGAATTGGGTCCATGGTCTTCGCGCCTGGTCACCAAGGTAGAAGTTCTAAGAAAGGGGGCTAGCATTAATTGCATAGCCTTTAGTTCATATGGTTGAAGGAAGATCATGGTCGTCCATCTCAAATAAGATCTAACCATTGATCAGAGTGGGGCCATTTTGCAGAATCAAGCATCGAGTTTTTGGAGTCATAAGTTTGGGGACTCCCGATAGGCAAAGTCCCGACAATACTTTGGAGAAAAACTCTGGGTCATGGGACAGGGTCACATGGGGAGAATCCGAGGGAAGAGATACGGACTGTTAAGCTCTATTTTGGGTTTCAGAAATTGAGAGTGTCAAGGAAATCGGCAGTAGGATTCGCGAAATCGTGAATTTCAAAACACCTTTGGTGTTTAAGCGCATGGTCACAGGGTTATGGTCACGTGGAAGGAGGGTCTGGTCAGATAGGATAGCGATCATCATGTATTTTTCTCAGGAAGAGGAATGGTGCCAAAGGGAAAGACCACACCCAAGGGGCCTAGAGCATTCATATTAGCTGCAAAAGAAGGTGCCATGATTAACTCAGCAAGCCGGGAGCTCCGCCCAAGGGAATTCATGAATGTCCAGACTCTTCCTGACCCCAATGAAGGCAGTTAATGAAACTAGAGAAGTTGGTTAAAGCCGTGTTTCGACCATAAATGGGAAGCATGGAGGCTCGGTCATAGAGGCAAGTTCAGAAGCCCAAATTCGCCCTCTCATAAAAAATTCCTGCAAAGCCCATGCTGTTTTAGATCTGCGTTTGACAAAGGAAAGCCTGTGCAGTCTGACAGAAGGGGAAGAAATGCAAAGCTTTGAATGCAGGGTTCCAATTGCATCCCTGGTGGATGTTGGCAGTTCTGAGTATATATACTCATGTTTTATATATTGTAATGGTCGATGGTTGAGCTAGGCTTCCGTAATGTAAATTTTTTATGAAGCACTAGTTTTCCTAGTTATGCGTTTGTATCTAAGACTTCATGTTTAATGAAAGTCAGCTTCTTTCCATCTCTCTTCTAACACTGTGTTAAAACACTCAGAATTGGAGGATCCAGTCGAGAGTTATGTGTTGTTATGATGTATGTTTGATCATAGCAATATTATCACCAGTTTTAAGCAGTTTCTTGTGTTATATTTCCCTCTTCACACTAAGTAGTTTGGAATTGGAGGATCCAGTCAATTTGTTACAACAGTCATTGTGATGTAGGTTTGATCACTGTGTTATTGTGGCTATGTCATCTAGGCGCATTTTAGTGTTTTGTTTTTCTTCTCCAAGCTGCTAGAATGCCTGGTGCCTATAGCAGTCTTGTCCACCACTCTCAACAAGTCTTCCCTCTTCTCATTTTAAACTCAGATTCCTTACTGAAGTTAGATCAAGACCTCATGTTCTTTTGCATGCTTGGCCTAGTTTTCTGAGTTAAAGAGATACTCTCCTAGGTCATCCCACATTCAACCACCCCAATTTATTCATTTGTGACATACAAAAATGATGGGTACTGGGATTACCTCTTCCGTAATCCAGAGGTGACTTCTAGTGCTAATAGAAAGGATGATGAAATTACTCTTTCACTAGATCAGCTTGCTATCCATTTTTCTAACATTTAGGGTTTTTGTATTTGCAGCAGCAAAACAACCTAACCCAAATTCGTTGGGCGCTTTCAATGAAGACTTGGGCCTAATTTTTTGGTGATCTTATTGCACCCTACCATAGTGCATGTCCAACGATCTTCAGATTGCAAGTTTGAGAACTTTGAAATTTTTGGGTTTATCATTACTTATCGCTATTATCGGATGGTGTCGCTGCCTACCACTTTTTTCCGCTGCTGCCGGAGGTATGTACTTGTATATGTTTAAACCATATCACATCTTGAGGGTGTTTGCAGGAAAAGGGATCTTTTTTCCAAGCATCGATAGTAGATCTAAAGGGATCTTAGATCCAACACATTCAGATGAACAACACACTGCAGGTTTGATTGTTTTGATATGCCTCTAGTTGTTATGGAATTATTGTGATATTTTGAACATCTAAATTTCTTTTTGATCTATTGAAGTTATGATTATTTATGGTCAAAGTTAAAGTTATAAGATTCCCTTATTCAAAGTATTAGATAGATTACGGTTGAGATTTTAGATTTTAATTGCATAATATTCTCTAACTCAGATTTCTATCAAGAAAGCATATTGTCTTAGTATAAGGGATAGTTTGGAGAGAATACTTGTCATCTTGAGTGAAGGAGACTTGGAATAAAAGCAACAACACTCATTCTTGAGGATAAGACTCCAGGTTCCATGTTTGATTGATTAAATTGGTAAGTTTCTAATTTTCACAAATCAAGTTTGATAATTGATGCATTACAAGTAAACACTATAGTTGTGACAACAATATTTGAAAGGTTTTGTTACTACTAGGTACAATGAATACTTGGTAGCATGTGAGTGCTATTGATATAAATGCTTATTGTACTTGTTTGCAAATGAACTAACATCTCCTCTAGGAGATACTTCTTGTTTTTCTTCCAGACAGGTCACCTTGGTAATGCTATGATGATTACCATGAAATTGTCTTTTATTCTTGTTAACATATATATGTTCTTATGAAAATACTATTGGAAATAATTTTTCACTTGTTTCTCTTGCCTCGGGCAGGTTCTCTTGTAAATTCCATGGAGGTTACCATGGAGATATTTTTGTTCTTGTTTTCTTGTTCTGGGTAGGTTACTGCTAGAAAAACAGGATCGTGGAGCAATAAAATAAAATAAATGCAGAAATAAAACACATAAGATACACAATACAATAGTGACACAGATATACGTAGTTCACCCAATGTGGGCTATGTCCACCAGATAAATTTCCAGGTCCTTCCTTTATTATTATCCAACAAATGAATGGATACAACCTACAACACACCCATTGTAACTTCCTCTTCTTTCTCTCACAATCTCCTTTCTCAGAATACAATATTCACAATGATACATAGTCGTAATACATTTCCCTCATAAAAGAAGGTTTTATTCTAGGGAAAAAAACCATAACATAACTTATACCATCAGATTTATGACCTTATAATGAATGGTCCATATTTACAATGAAATTACAATGTACATTTACAAAGCAATTTTTCCTTCGAGGGCTTCACCCCCAAACCCCTGACGGGGGCCTGATTTCCCCCGGACCTCACAGAGGGGGTGACCCCCCTCTGCACTCCCCCGTGTGGAAGAGTGTACATTCTTTTGGGGTGTAAATTCTTCATGGGTTATAAGCACAGATGAAAAAAAATACCTCTGAATAAGGAAGATAATCAAGATCCACAACCAACAGTTACCCTGGAGGAATGATTGGTCACAACACTAGAAGATTGTTGTTCCTATTACTTATTATTGAATTTTTGTTTTGGCTCTTTTTCTAGGAAGGTCACAAGTGATATCTCTAAGAAGGAGCTACTGTGACAATTATTCTCATTATTGTTTTTATTATTATTATAAGAATATTATTCTTCTCTATTGTTTTCCCTTGTTGTTGGTCTTGTTCCGATCAGGTCATAGGTGATAACTCTAAGGAGAGATATAGTGACAGTTGCAGGAGGCAACATATTAGATTGTCTCTAGTTGGAGACATGGAGCATAATATCTAGATAAGAAGTTGTATACAGGACCATATACATCCATGTACCGAAGAAAAATAGGACAAAGTTAAAACCTTCTATAAATAAGGGTACTTTTGCGAGATACAAAGTATCTCGTATGGAGATTGATTGTAAGAAGTATAAGGATCCAAATATGATAGAAAATATCCCTTTAGTGCATAGTTAGTAGAGACAAAAGGGCCTACCCAGAATCATTGCAGTAACTAGGAAGAGACCAGCATGGTCACGTGACACTTTGCAGGATGCAAATATATATGGCATCAATGAGCCATATCATGAGAAGGAACAGATGGATCCACCAGTGGTGAGCCAGGAGGCCACACCAAGTACCAACTCAGAAGGATCTTGAATTTAGGAGAAGTCATCCATCATGATCCAACAGAGAGGAGCAACCTCCCCTAGACCATTCATAGGAGATTATACTTTAGAAGAGATCATCACATATAGAGGGAGAAGATGGATCCAGAGATTATATAGACTCAGAGGGATTCAAGCTTCAGAGGGATCATGGAGACTCATATTGAGCCTGATATCAGAGAGATTCAATGTCTTAGAGACTTTTCCTCCTCAGATTCATATGGGAGAGAGACGTCTTCTAGGACTAATAGATAGGTCCCTTGAGTGAGGAGGCTAGATCGAAGCTTCAGAGGCTTTGAGGAGATATGAGACCTCCTTAGAATATTCACTTGTTTCAGTGAAAAAGGAGAAAGTTAACCAGAAGGATTGGATATGGATTTTTCCTTGGTTTTGAGACCAGCAATGAAGTCAATGGTGACTTCCAAGTTGATCTACAATATCAAGCATGTTACAGATAACAGTATATAGATGTACAAAGCTTTATTTATGGCCAAGATATTCTCCCAGCAAGAGCGAGAATATTATGATGAGATATCTACTTGCTCAAGTAGCTAGAAGAAGTGTACATAGAGAATCCACAAGATACATGAGAAGGAGTCTCATGTCAGTAGATTGAAGAAATATTTGTATGGGCTTAAGCAGGCACCCAGGGTAGGATATGCCAGATAGTTATTTTGATGAGTCGGGGATTGGTTTCCTACACCGAATGAGACGAATACAAAGAGATAATGGATGCCACCATGGATAGACAAATGATTGGTTTGTTAATGAACACAATGCCATATATATGTTTTGTGGTGAACACATTGAGTCAGTATATGGTTGTGCCAAGACGTGTTCACTTGATTGTAGCAAAAAATGTGATGACATACCTGAAAAGTACAATTGACTATAGAATCAGATATGTTTCAGATCATGAGATAAGCCTGCAAGGCTATACTGATTCAGATTGGGTCGATAGTTTCGCAGACTAGAAGAGTACATATGGACGTTTCTTCAGTTTTGGGATTAACTATGATCTCATGGTTTAGCAGGAAGCAGACTAGTGTGGCAGAGTATATATTAGTGTATTCATCTAGAAGCGAAGCAGTGTGACTTTATAAGTTTCTTGCAGGATTGTTTCATCTTGAGTTAGATTTGACTTGTATCTGGTGTGACAACCAGAGTTGTGTGAAGTTGTTAGATAACCTGGTGTTTCATGACAAGTCCAAGTATATCGAGATCAAGTACCATTATATCAGAGATATGGTGTAGAAGGGAGAAATGAAGCTCGAGTATGTAGCTATAGATGAGCAGATAGCAGATGTGTTGACCAAGCTTCTATCAAGAATGAAGTTTGAGTACTTTAGGCACAAGCTTGGTGTGGCTCGGACGGACATACCCTTGTGATAGGATATGATTCATTATGAATGAAAATCCATATAGAAGCATGGTTTTCATGCCCGGGAACTGACTGTTGCACCAGTCAGAATGATGTGTATGCAGATCCTTAAGGGAGAGTATGTTTTCCTAGCTGACGAGGACCAACTGATTTTTGTGGTTGGAGGCTTCACGTAGATCCTTTAGTGAGGAAATGCCTCCAGGATAGCTAAAGGGCCAACCTAGTGTGTTGGACATCTATTACTCCAGTGAAATATTCTGGTACACAATTACTCTAGTGAAATAGTCTAGTATATTGCTACTCTAGTGAAATAGTCTGGTACGCATAGCTACTCCAGTGAAATAGTCTGGTACGTTGAGATATTGCTACTCTAGTGAAATAGTTTGGTAGTCATAGCTACTCCAGTGAAATATTCTATTACGCTGATATATTTCTACTCTAGTGAAATACTCTGGTATGCATGTTACTAGTTCTGTATGAACTAGATGTCATATTCTATGTAAGTTGGCGAGTTACTAGTTCTTTATGAACTAGATGCCAGATTCTATGTGAGTTGGAGAGTTGCTAGTTCTTTATGAAATAAATTCCATATTTTGTGTGAGCTGGCCAGTTACTAGTTTTGTGTGAAGTAGATTCCATATTATGTTTGATTTGGCGAGGTTACTAGTTCTATATGAACTAGATTCCATATTTTGTGTGAGTTGGCAAGTTGCAGTTGCCTAGACTCCTCTTCGATTGGGTAGTAGTGCAGTTCTATGTAAACTAGCTCAACTACATATTCCATAGCTTGTGCGCCTATGATGGTGATACTTTTCACATGATATGCTTGATAATGAGATAGCATTTGTGGCCATGCTACTTGTTACATGATCTATTCGATCATGAGATTGTCGTGTGGCCATGCTACTTGAGACATGATATGTTTGATCATGAGATAGCTTATGTGGCTATGGTGATGCTACCTTTAGACTACTCTACAATACCATGTGATTCTTTCCCATGCCATGTGACATGGATGGATGTGTTTGAGGCCATTACATGAAGAACATATTAGTTAATACCTCCCTAGTTAAGATGTTTTGGTAGTTGCGAGAGGTATTAACCTCCAAGTGTAACTTTGTTACTTAGAATAGAGTATTTCGGAAGTAATAGAACCATGAAATAGATGTGTGGAAACCCTAGAAGAGAAGTCAACCCAAGGAGAATAATAATAAAAAAATAGAAAACCTCGTAAAGAGAAGTCGACCCTTCCAGAAAAAGTCAAAGTAAATTATATTTGCCAGAAAAGACAGGTCGGTCATGTGGGAAAAGTTCACTAGAAAAATAAGTATAAATAACATGATGCCTTAGCTCATTTACACACTCTCACTCAACAAAAGGAGGGCGCAAGTTTGAGGAGCAGCAACTGCAGTTGCAACAAAAGGAGGCACAAGTCTGGAGAGGGTATTGCAACAATTTTAATGGTCTAATATCAGTATTTATGATATCTCTCCTGTGTGCTTCTCTTGGTAAAGGTACGCTTCTATTAATACAGGTGTGTTCTCTTAGTATTGTGTTGTTGTTGTAGAAATGGTGTTTTTGGTTAGGTTTTATCTGTTGGTTCTAGTGTGGAGTTGCCAAAATCATTCTATCTAAGAAAATGTTAGTGTGCTTGGGGGTGGCATATGTGAATGCCTATGGTTGGGTGACAATGATGTGACATTGTCCATGGTTAAATGAGCATACCAAAATTTTAACAAAACTAAGGAAGAATAATTAAATAAAAACGAGAATCAACTAATAATGATAATATTAAAATAATATAATAATATAATAAAATTAGATAAAGTCTAGAAAGAGGATAAAAATGGAAATAGAGAAGATTCAAGAATTAATAAAGGAGATAAGTTAATATAATAATAAAATTTCCATAGATGATATTGATTGAATAAATTGAATGTATCAAAATAACGTAGGCAAAATAGTTGTTAAGAATACTAATAATTAATTGACCTAGACAAAATTAAGGGTGAAGAATTAATTATTGGAGAAAATACATAAGTAAAGAGATCAAATTAGTCGGAAGGGTTTTCAAGC
>SNQJ01S0207212.1:0-16292 GCA_010110895.2 Picea sitchensis
GAGAGTATCGTTCAGGGGGTATACTTAACCTGGTAGATCTTCTAACAACACTTGCAGGTGTTTGAGGTACCCGTTGCTCCTGTTGTTGTACATTTTGATTTTCTGGTTCCTTTGGAATTTCTTTTTAGTGATCTCATCAAGCACCGTGTATTCTTGTTTTTCCATTTCTTGTTTCTTTCCCTGCAACTGATCTTTGTACATGACCTTCTCATTCAATATGACATCTCTACTCCTAATGATTTTGTTATTTTCATAATCCCATAAGCGATAGCCAAAATCATTAACACCATATCCAATAAAGGTACATTTCTTGGATTTTGCCTCAAGCTTTGCTCTATTTTCTTTATCAATATGGACAAATGCTTCACAACCGAAAGTTTTCAAAAAAGAATAGTTTACCTTTTTTCCTATCCATTCCTCCTCTGGAATTCTACCATCCAAAGAGCTTGAAGGTCCTTTGTTTATTAAGTAAATAGTAGTATCTATAGCATCTGCCCAAAAATGTAAGGGCAAACCAGCATGCAATCTCATACTCCTTGCATGCTCCATGATTGTCTTGTTCATCCTTTCTGACACACCATTTTCTTGTGGTGTTCTTGGAATAGTCTTCTCTCTACGAATTCCATGGTATGATTAGTAATCATCAAACTCCTTGCTGCAATATTCACCTCCATTATCTGATCTGAGACACTTCACCTTTTTTCCTGTCTCATTCTCAACCAAAGCTTTCCATTTCCTAAAAGTATCAAAAACATCAATTTTTTGTCGAATGCAATAAACCCAAGTTTTTCTAGTTGCATCATCAATCAATTTTGTCAATGCAATAAACCCAAGTTTTCTGTTGCATCAATAAAAGTAATATAATAATGAGAGCCACCAAGAGATGAGCTACCCGAAAGTTGGTCCTCATACATATGTATGCAAAAGCTCTAACTTTTCTACTCTCTTTTTTTTTTCGACTTCGAATCTGACTCTCTTTATGTTTTCCATAAACACAATGCTCACGTAAGTCCAAATCAATTTGTTTAAGATCTCGAAAAAAAAATATTTTAGAAGTATTCACATCCTTTCACCTATGTGTGTCCAGTTTTATGATACACAAAGGTTGCATTCCACTCAGAAGCTAAAGAGATAGAAGAGTCGTAAGACACAAGACATAAATACAATGTACCCATCTCCTTTTGTTATCACCAATGATCCTTGATGACCTTCCACGCCTTATCTCAGAATATGGATATACAACCTTTCACTTGCGAAGTGCCTCAAGAAATTAGATTTTCCTTAAACTGAACATGTATTACTTTTCAACAACCATTGGTTTCCATTGCTGTTTTTATTTTTACCTTCCCATTCCAACAATTTTGCATGGTGCATCAAGCCATCTAAAATGAACTTGTCCAAAAATCACCTTGAACATAATCTAGAAATGTTTCCCATGGGGTGTGGTATGAAATGAAGCCCCGAATCTACTAGCTACCCAAGACTCATAAATATTATATGTGAAGAATCAGCATCTTGTAACACATCACCTGCTACATTTGCTTCATGATTTCTCTCATATCCATCTCTTCTTTTGGAGATTTGTAGCTTCTTCAGATGTCCTTTCTTCCACAATTACAACACTCATCTTTCCAAGTCTCGATTTTGATCTGCCCTTCCTAGAATTCCCATGGTTCCTTCAAACCCTTTCCTCTATCCTTTTGTCTTCCCCTCGCTCTCCATGTTCAACGATTGACGTCTCAATTTTATGCTTTTCCATTGTATTTCTTCACTAAGGATAACACCAACAACAACATCAAATTTAAATATATTTATAAAGCCGCTTCGTTTTCTGCAATGAGCACAAGATTATAAGATTCCCTGACCCTTACTCATCAAAGTCCACTTTTATAGAACTTAGAAGGATTAGTAACCTGATAAAATCATTTAAATGATATGAAACAAACCCACCTTCGACATCTTCATATTAAACAATCTCTTCATTAGAAATACCTTATTGACGCCGAGGGTTTTTCATATACACTTGGCCAATGCATCCATCAAACCCTTCTTCAAGTATTTCTTCCGGAATATTGAAAGCCACCGACATTTTCATGCTCAAATTACATCGCTCCTAGAGCCTTTATGTCAAGAATCTCCTCTTCATCCTTCTTCGTAGTTGTTGGCTTCTTTGCTATCCTGCCTAATGGTAGAAATAGATCCTTCCGATATAAATAGTCTCCCATCTGCACCTTCCATAACTCGTAGTTTTATTGCTAAATTTCTCGACTAAGCTTTTCATCTTTCCGACACATTCTTAATTAAACTAGGAACCCTATTTTCTCAGCATTTTCGCTCATACTTGTTAGAAAAACAAGATCGGGAGCACCAAATAAAACAATGCGTAAATAAAACACATAGAAGATACACAATACAATAGAGACACGTGATTTACGTGATTCACCTAGTGTGAGCTACATCCACCAGAGAAATCACAGTCCTTCCTTTATTATTATCCAAAGATGAAGGGATACAACCTACAAACCCACTCTAACTTCCTCTTCCTATCTCATAATACAACATTCACCATCAACCATAACCGCAATTACATTTCCCTCATAAAAAGAGAGTTGCCTTCTAGGAAACCCTTAACATAACTTCTATCGTAAGATCCGCGACCTTATAATGAATGGCCCGGATTTACTATGAAATTACAATACATTTACAAGGCAATTTTTTTGCTTCGGGGGCTTCGTCTCCGAACCCCCGTTGGGGGCCCTGTTGCCCCCAGACCCCCCCATTCAGAGGGATAGGCCCCTCAGACCTTGTAGAGGGTGTACCCCCCCTCTACACTCCACTTCATGGAAGAGTGTACATACTTCAAAATACTGCGGGTATAAACATGGCTGAAAAGTAAAGACCTCTAAATCAGAAAGATAATCAGACTCCACAACCAAAATGCATATTACATTCTTAGGAAGGAGACAATCATCCACACCCATCATAAGCCACCGCAGTTCATGCAAACACATGGAATTGCACGATCACCATCAAAAGTGGTCCACATACTTTGGCAATTACCCCACTTCAACATCAAGTATAAAACAGAAGCACTAATCGCATCATTGATTGCCTCAAAAGACCACCAATCGTGGCACTCAACACAGTGATAGACTCAGGTCATGAGACGGATGGCCCTTAACCTATGGACACTCCATACTTCAATCACCACCTACCAAATGTTGGGTGCAAATGCAAATTGTCGAGAATTTTCATCTTTAGGATGGGTTGTTGTGTTGTCCGGGCCATATCTATGTTCCATGAAGCGAGAGAGTAAAGATGATATGGGAATCCAACTACCGGTGGAGAGGGGACACTTCAACAAATGAAAAGATAGTGTACATGCTACAGAAACATTTCATCGTCAAAATTCTCACAAAAGGTCGCAGGCATATCGTGTCCTGCATCGCCTCGGTATATTGCTGCCAAACCGACCATTACATTAAGAAGAGGGTATGTGTTTCTCTTTCCTACTTCCCTTCGGGACAGCCATGGGAATCCATATCAATGGACTACATATCGGGCCTCCCATCCACTGCTGAATCCCGACAGCTGGGAATCCATATCACTGGACCACATGTCGAAGCTTCCCGCCCACCAAGCGGGAAATGACTGCTTGTGGTTGTTGATTGCTTTTCTAAGATGGTACTATGGTTGCTTTCAAGAAGAACATCACAATGCAGGTCACAAGCTCTTCTTTGAACGAAGTCCGGGTACATTTTGAACTACAAAACCATTGTCTCATATCAAGACAAATAATTTTCATTTGTTCGAGCTCTCGTCACTACCGACACCAAGTCACCAACCACGCACCTTCCACCCTGCATTGCATGGCTAAACCAGGTCACACTGTAAATGATTGTATATCCTTCTGCATGTAGCACTAGCACTGCGTACATGGGATGAGAGTCCTTCCTATGTCCAACATAGCTACACCAATCCCCGATAGCTCAACCGGCCACATCTCCTTTTAAGTGGGTTGGGATTCCAACCATTGGGTCCCATAGATAGCCAGAATTTCCCCTTATGGTCACTCGAATCGACCCATATCCTATCCAATTGAAGTTTCCATTAAAGCCACTCGTTTCATTGACTGGATCCAACACATCCACCAACAAGTTTAGGATATCCTATATAAGTCCAATGATAAGTACAAGAAGCCATGATCAACAACATAGGTGCCATAAGTTCTCAGTGGGCTTACAAAGTTTGGTTGCACTTGCAAAAAGAACGGCCATAGACCCCATCGTAAGCTTCACCCACTTTGTGTTGTACACCATCACTAAGGCCATGGGGTAATATATTGATCAACATTCTCCTTTCCTTGGTCTGCACCCTGTTTTCAACGTGGATCTCCTTCTTCTTTATTTCCCACCATTATTGACACTGTATGAAAGGCAGAAGTTTACACCAACAGAGATCAACCTCGACCGCGATACAACAGGAATCCAAAGGGATCATATTGTGGACACGCATCAAGGGAACTCAATAGCAAAGTATCCATCTTTATCGAAGTCGCCAGCAGGCGCTCTCCTACACCATGGCAAGGGCTCACCCGGCCAAATTCGGTAAATTTCCTCATGATGGGGAACTCAACGCTAATGGAGACCATTTTAAGAGGAAGGATTGATCCAGTGGGATATCAAGCACACCAATTCTTCCGTACCGCTCAAAACAGCTTTTCTCAAAAAAATTTGGCAATTTATTATTTTTAGTAGTTTTAACTTTCTGGGGCCATTTTGAGGCCTAAATGAAGGTTTTTCGGGACCAAGGTTATCAAAGATAGCCAAATGCATGATTTATCCCCAAAATGAATCTTCTTCGACATACCTTTCCAACGGGCTATCATATTTCTAAAACGGAGATCGTATGCAAAGTTACGCACTCGAAGTTTATGTATTAACTTACTCAAACGGGGCCCACATGACTTTTGGTGCTTCATCTCCAGGGGTTAGGTTTTGGATGTCAAGGGCTTTGGAATTTGTTTATTGTAAAAGGCCTTCAAAGACTATTGTAATCATCTTCTTGTGACGAGTGCAACCGCCACATCTCTTCTTAGAGATAAGTCAGCCACCATTCTAGCAAGCTTGTTTCCAATCGCATTTTTTATAGTTTCAACTTATTTCCTTATTGAATAGAAACCATTTTTACTCTATCTCTCTATTTTGTGTTAAGCACTTGATTAATAATATGTAGTCATTTCATTCCACTCATAAAAATCCTGATCACACGATAGGCCATTGAAAGGTATCATCAAGGAGATTCATTTGGGGGCCTAATTATATTCTTGGATTGTCATTGAGGTAAAGTTTGATCCTCAAAAACCTTCATTGGAACCTCCTCAAAATGGCCCCGGAAGTTTAGGAACCGAACCTGCTAAAATAGTAAATTTCTTTGAAGATCGCTTTTGGAGCCAGCTGAATAGGGTGGCCACCGAGCATCCACTCAGATCAATCCTCCTCCTCAGGGAAGCAATGGTCTCCATTATGTTCGCTTATGAGAGGGAAAAGTGTTTCTTGAATCTACATCTTGATGAGTTGTCTACCTTTGCTGGAGAATTTGTGTTGTTTATCTTGTTGAAGACTATCATGAACCTGTATCGGATGTTGGACCTTTTGAACCAATCTAGCTACATGAGATGACTATATGCAAAAGGAATATTTTCAATTTACTGCAATCATGTCATCCCTGTCATGGGACATATGTTTGGACCGAGGTCATAGCGGTTACGTGTTCTTTGTTCACTCTTTGAACATATCAGTGAAGAAGCGAATTTTATAGTATGAGATACTACCTTATGCATTAATTATTTAGGTGGGACAATAGTTGGAATTACCTATGGAATCCTATAGAGATGACCCCCTGAGTAATAATGGCCAATTATGGGTCGAGACTCATAAATAGCATGGTGCTTCCACATATATGGCTGGCCCAAATAAACATCACGCCAGAAATCTAGTGGGAAACATCACATAATACCTCATCCTTGAAGGGCTGATGTTGTATGACAGTCGGCAATGTTGGCTGACACAAAGATCTCGCCCCTAGCGAAGCCACCGACAAGCCAGGCGGTTTCGAGGTGGTGTTGTCGCATAATCCCAATTATTTGAATACCTTGTTGATATGAGGCTCTTTCTTCTAGCTTCCGCTATCAACAATGAAATGCAACGAGGTCCCCTTCACCCACATCTATGAATGGAAGAGGCACTCCCCCTCTTCAGGATATGTTGGTTCTTCTGGTTGAATTTTTTTTGTCGTGACAGTAGCAGTGGGTTCTGCGTCGATGATTTATCTTCTCCCATTATTTTCTTAATCGTATTTTGAATCTAGGTTTGGCTCTTTGTCTTTGATCTCAGCCACCAATGATTGTTTTGAGTGACATTCATCAGTGTTGTGCCAGGGTATTTTGTTGAAATCAAACCACTTTCCAGTGTCCTTCTTCGTCTTCACATGACCCTTATTTTCCTATGGCTTGGACTGGTTTTCGGGAGGTTGTTTGTTAGGTTTGTCTTTATCATACTTTGGTTGTTGCAAATTTGCATACCCGAACTCCCATTTGTTCTAGTGCCTAAATTTCTGCTCGATTTTGACAGCATATCGATAGGCAAATCCCAACAATGAGATGTCAAGAAACTCCATTTCTATTTGGATGTACCTTTGTAGAGCCCTAGGGTATTTTAGAACCAAATGTCGCTCATAATCTTTGATACCCAGCTTGGTGCGCAAGGTATGGAAGGTATTGGTGAACTCTGGCACTGCTTGGCCCCTCACTTTACACAATGTCGTTCAGTTGATGTACTGGTCATCATAATTACCAACAAGGTAATATTATTCCTTGACCGCATCCACAAAATAATCCCAAGTGGGATCGACCCCATATATTTCAGACTCCTCTGTGGAACTTTTCTCCCAGTA
Organism: Picea sitchensis; assembly: GCA_010110895.2. NCBI lineage: Eukaryota > Viridiplantae > Streptophyta > Pinopsida > Pinales > Pinaceae > Picea > Picea sitchensis. The sequence continues at coordinate 6,955 of SNQJ01S0207212.1, forward strand.
AGTTTCCCACCAATGTTTGACATGGGGGAGAGCCTTAAGGAGTGCAAAGGTGATCTTTTCCCTTGAAAGGCGAGGTGCCTCCAAAGTGGTCACTTGGTTAATATGTGCTTATTGTTATTGGCAAGCGTTGAAGGATGTGGGAAAAATTCTCCATCATTTTGTCCCTGTGTCACGTGAGATCTTGCTCAAGCAACATATTAATATAATCGTCTACTCTATCGTTTTTCTTTTCTTCTTTCATGGAGGATTTCTTGGGCATGCGAGAGAATTTGTCCTCAAGAGAGACAAGCTCAAGACCCAACTTTCTATACTCCTTAGGAATGCAGAGATATGAATTTTCCTGTCAGACAACCCAACTAGAAAGTCCAGGTTAGCCCAGCCAATATTTATAGGTCGGCCCTAAAAGTGAACACAGAAACACTATAAATACAAGATAGATGTACACATTTGAAGAGCATCCAAGCAAGAATATCAAGCCAAAGGTGTGTTGAAGAGATTTGAGGTGTGCAAGAGAAGATGGAGAGTATTCTTGGGGTCTAAAGGTGTGCACGAGGAGTTTTCTTGGAGTTTTGAAGATGTGTTATGGAGGACTAAGGTCCACGATGCTACAAAGAGAGTTTTTTTGAGGTTGTGATGCTATAATATGGGATTATATTCTATGAATGATGCTACGAGGTTCGCTATGGAATGAAGTTTAAATTTGACTAGGATTTGAATCTATGTCTAGGGTATGAAACAAAGAGAGGCGTTGGAGCATGAAAGTTAAGGGTGTGATAGTGTTATGAAATACATGAAGTATGAAGCATGCAGGTGAAGTAATAAGTACTCTATGTATAAATATCTTAGGTTGGTGCATATATAGGTCTTACTGAGTTGGTGCTCAGCTGAGGAGATTGGTGTCTCCAGTAGGTTGGTGCATATATAGGTCTTACTGAGTTGGTGCTCAACTGAGGAGATTGGTGTCTCCAGTAGGTTGGTGCCTACACAATATCCTGTTGAGTTGGTGTTCAGCTGAGGAGATTGGTGTCTCCAGTAGGTTGGTTCCTAAAAGCTTTGTAATAGGAGGTTGGTGCCTATAAATATTTATAAAGACATTTTTTTGTATTTTTCTCCCGCAAGGGTTTCCACGTTAAATTCTATGCAATGTGATTTTAGTTTATATGTGATAATGAATGATTGATGAATGGTTAAATAAAACAAAAAGTATCTTATACTAATTCACCCCCCCCCCTCTCAGTATAAGCATAAGTTCAACAATTTGTATCAGAGCGGGTTCCTTCAAAAACAATCTAATTGTTAGAAGGTGGATCTTGGGAGCACACATGGCTAGTCAAGAAGGTTTCTCCACAAATAAGGCTTCATTGTTTGCAAAACAAACTATGCATTCTGGAGTATAAGGATACATACTTATCTAATGGCTCTTGGGTTTGATATTTGGCAATCAATCGTGATTGGGTATACAACCCCAAAAACTCCACCAACAGATAATGTCAGGAAGAAGGCTAGTGAATATAATGCAAAAGACATGAATGTTATCTTGTGTGGTCTATCAGAATCAGAATTTGTCAAGGTGGTGCATTGTGAATCAACAAAAGATATTTGGGAAAAAATTCAAAAAATATATGAAGGCAGTGACAAGGAGAATAAGTCAAAGCTCCAAACTCATAGAAGACAATTTGAGAGTTTGAAAATTAAAGACGAAGAAAATGTTGCAACCTATTTCCTTCAAGTGGATGAAATTGTCAACACCATCATAGGACTTGATGAGAATGTTGAAGAACCAATGATTGTGCAAAAGGTGCTAAGGTCTCTCCCCTTAAGATATGATGTCAAGGTCTCCATCATTGAAGAAATGAAGGATCTAGAGAAACTGATGATGGATGTGTTGCATGAGATTCTCACGGCATATGAGATGAGGACAAAAAAAGAAAATCCAACACATAAGGAAGCAACTTTCAAAGCCTCAAAGAATACAAAAGGACACAAATTATGTGATTGTTCCAGCCATGAATCAGATACAGAAGAAGCACAATTTGTGAGAAAGCTAAAAAGGGGATATGACAAATACAAAGGTAAGTTACCCTTCAAATGTTTTAATTGTGATAGATGTCAATCAATTCAATTAGGTGACCTCTTCTACATTAAATCATCAACCTATGGTTTGTAAACTGATGAAGTGCATGCAAAATATATGTAGATCTTATCTTCTAATCTATTTCTAAATGATTACTATCCAAATCAAAACTGTTATTATTTAGTTGTAGAAACAAAGTTCATGCTTAGCTACAAAAAACAGAGGAGATGCAAATTTAATGAAAAATCACAGGAATAATTCTAAACACTTGAAATAGTTAATCTACTTGATTTTTAGCTGCAAGACAATTACAAGCTTTCAATCATATGATTTAAAGAAATTTTTTGTAACTGAAGTGAAACAATCTTTGTTTAATTAATAATTTATGTGCATTAGTCTTCTCGTGTGTTGCAAATGGAAATCATAAATGAAATGCAAGAAATGAAAGAACAAAAATGAAATCCACATAACTAATAAATTGAAATGACACTAACAGGAATAGAAGAAACACACTCCTCATTCAGGGGGGCCTCCTAACTCGGTGAACATTGCTGGAGAAAAACTATAAAATTGAACTTAGATAACTAAAACACTAAACACATGTAATGGACAGTAAGTAGATTTGTATTAATCTCCAATCAGCAATACAGAATTGCAACAATTTGATATCATATCCAATGTGTTTTTGGAGGTTCATATGATTGATATTTATACATTACAAAATGGGATCTTGGAGATCCAAAATCCACGGATCCTCAAAACAGTTTTAACTATAGAATATCGCATATGCATAGATTTAGGAAAATTTGTTTTAGAAAATTGTTCATATCTCCTAGATCTTTCACTTTTTGAGAAATCTTCTCATGGGTCACTTAAATGGGCTCATTATGCACAAACCCCGTGTCCCTAGTTTTCGATATTCACCTTTATCAATCCAAAAATTGCATCTGAAGTTCATTACCTAGAAACTACTGCTAAATTCGACCATATCTTTGACCACGAGCTAGAGATGACTACCTTCAACCTAGGTATGAACTGATGAACATAAAACCATCTTAGAACACATGTCTATAATAATCATGTGGCACAATTCCAGCTGGACGGGCGCAAGTATGCTAACCAACGATTGCAGGTACCGAAACTGAACTATGGTGCGGGAATTCATAAACACACATCATCCAATTCATAAATTCATTAGAAATAAGAAATTTCACATAATATTGACAAGGGGTGACTTTGGGATGTTTAAATGGGGAAATGAGGAATATTATGATTATAGGAATGGTGAAATGATGGAACAATGAGGTAGAAAGGTATACAAGAATGTGTCAAATATGGAACCCAACAATAGAGTAGGACATTTTGCTACTAAATGTCCATATGCAAAATGGGAAGACAATGATGATGAGAACAATAATGATAAAGAAGAAGATAACAATAAAATCAAACCTTATAGACACAAAAGAGGAATATATACTAATAAGAAGAGTTTCTACTCTAGAGAGGACAATAGCTCGTCTGAAGAAAGTGATGGATATGTTTTTGATATTGACATAGAAGAATTCCTTTTCATAGCCATGGATACAAAGTCTACTAGTAAAGAAAATTAAGACAAGCAGAAAGAAAAACCAGAGTCAGAAGAAGAATACAATGATGAGGAAGTGAATCTTGAAGAATAACTCATTAGTGCCTTAGAAGAAATAGACAAACATAGGGGAAAGAACAAAAAGCAAAAAGAGAAATTGCAAAAATATGAAAAGAAGGATCATGATCTTGATGAAACAAAAAAAAACAATTATCATCATGAAGACTCGACTAGAAGAAGAAAAAAGGATAGAAGAAGTGGTGAGAAGCCAACTAAAAGAAAAGGAAGAAAATTGTGAGAAGTTAGAAGCTAAAATAGTTTCCTTAAGAAAGGAACTAGAGAAAACAACCAATCGGTTGAATATAAGCTTAAAGTTTGGAAAGAGTATTGATATATTAGATAATATTATCAGTTTCCAAAGTTCACCATTTATCAAGATGGGTCTTGTCTACGACAAAAACAAAATACCCCCAAGGAAGATGCAAGAACTAAGGTCACAAAGCCATCAAAACAAGGAAAATTAAGAAAATCCTAAAAGTTATGCCAATATTCTCAAAGGCTCCATCAACAATGAAAGTAGTAGCAAGAAAAGAAATGATGACCAAAATAAATCAGATTCTTCTCACAAAAATGAGTTCAGAAGAGTTGTTCCACCAAGAAGACCTTTCACAACCCGATACCAAAATATTTTTCTTGGATATTGTTTTTCTTGAAATAATTTTGGTCATAAAGCAATAGATTGTAGAGCTTATGCAAGAAGTGATCATGTGAGAGATAGAAATAGAGGTTCTTATAAAACTTCAAAGAATGATTATGTGAGCAACACAACCATAATTTCTCATGGGTTTGTTGATAGAAACTACAATTCATTTGTTCCCCTACTTTATTACAATGTTGAATGTTATAAGTGCAATAACTATGGGCACATGGCACATGACTGTAGAAGCAACATAATAAATTCTACTAAACAAAACAAGGAATAAGATGCCCTTACCAAGCATAGAGAAGAATACACAAAGCTGTGAAAAAGGAATCAAGAAGAATTGAAGAAGGAAGAATGTGGACTTGCAATGTATGCTCAAGATAAAGGAAGCCAACGATACATTGATAGTGGATGTTCAAAACACATGCCAAGGGATCAGAACAAATTTCTCATCATAAAGGAAGAAAAAGGAGGTGGTGTTATCTTTGGGTATAATGCTTATGCATGGATAGTTGGAAAAGGTACCGTTAGTCTTGATAATGGAAATACTAAAACACATAATGTCTTGTATGTTGAAGGGTTAAAACACAATCTTCTAAGTGTTAGTCAAATTTGTAATCAAGGTTACAACCTCACATTTCATTCTAAAGGATGTGAGATAAAGAAAGTAGGTTCGGGAAGATTAGTCGAAAATGCAAACAAAACCCCAAGAAATGTATACATTCTCAATGAAGTCAAAGGAGAACAATGATGTATGGGAAAAGTAGATGAAAGTTGGTTATGGCATAGAAGGACGGGTCAAAAACACTCTGACAATCTAGTAAAATTCAACAAGACACAAGCAATAAGAGATATGTCAAGGATCTCAAAACCTAAGACATTATTTGCAAGCCATGTCAACACAGGTAGCAAACAAGAGTTAGTTTCAAAAAAAGGAGTACTCAACATCAAATCCATTGGAACTTGTACACACAGACCTCTATGTGCCAGTAAGAACACAAAATTTAAAAGGTGAGAGTTATTTTATGTTGTTAATTGATGATTACACAAGAATGACATGGGTTACATTTCTTAAAGAAAAATCTAAAGAATTTTAGAAGTTTAAAGCTTTCAAAGTCCAAGTTGAAAATGAGACTGATTTAAAAATCAAGTGCTTAATATCAGACAGAGGAGGTGAGTTTACATCTTATGAATTTGATGAACTCTGTGAGAATCATGGAATCAAGAGACATTTTTCGGCAGCAAGGACTCCACAACAAAATGGAGTTGTATAAAGGAAGAACATAATTGTACAAGAAATGGCTAGAACAATGTTGAATGAAACCAAACTACCAGACAACTTTTGGACAGAAGCAATCAACACAACAATATACATTTTGAATAGAGAACAAATTAGAGTGAACAACATTAAGACACCTTATGAATTATGGAAATGTAGACCAACTACAGTCAAACAATTCAAAGTATTTGGGAGCAAGTGTTATATAAAGAGAAATGATGATAGTTTAGGCAAGTTTGATTCTGGAACAAGTGAATGTATCTTTCTTGGTTATGCATCTGGAAGCAAGGTCTACAAATGTTACACCAAAATACCGTGCAAGGTTGTAGATAGTATTGATGTAAGAGTGGATGAAGCAATACCTCAAGAGAAAAAGTTACAAACAAATGAAGATCCATAGGAGACAATCTAAAAAGAACAAGAAAAGGAAGAATAAAAGAAAGAACACAAAGAAATAGAATGCCAATATCCAAAGACACCATCCATAGTCGTACAAAAGAATCATCCGGAAAGTTAGATTCTTGGTGATATAGATACAAAAGTTCATACTAGAAGAAAATTGAACTTTTCTTTGCTATCTAAAATAGAGCCCAAGAATTTTACAAAAGCTAGTGAAGATAAGCATTGGTTTAATGTTATGGAAGAAGAACTAAATCAAATTGAGAAGAATGAGACATGGGAACTTGTGCCCATACCAAAAGGCAAGAATGTGATTGGCACCAAATGGCTCTTTAAAAACAAGTTGGATGAAGATGGACAAGTAGTAAGAAGTAAAGTAAGATTGGTCTGTAAAGGGTATGTTCAAGTTGAGGGTATTGACTTTGAAGAAACCTTTGCTCGAGTTGCAAGATTAGAATCAATTAGAATGTTTTTGGCATTTTCATATTTCAAGAAATTCAAAGTATATCAAATGGATGTCAATTCAGCCTTTCTAAATGGAAATCTAAAAAAAGAAGTATATATTGAACAACCAGAAGGATTTCAATTGTCAGACAATGAAGATTACGTATGCATGTTGAAGAAAGCACTATATGGACTAAAGCAAACTCCCAAAGCTTATTATTCAAGACTTGACAAATACCTACAACAACAAGGTTTCAAAAGAGGAGTCACAGACAATAATATCTACATTAAAATAGACAATTAAGATATGTTAATCATTGTGGATTATGTGGATGATATCATTTTTGGAAGTAATGCAAATAGAATGAGTCAAAAAATTGCAGAAGAAATGCAAACACAATTTGAGATGTCCATGCTTGGAGAATTGTCATTCTTTCTATGTTTGCATATTTCTCAATCAAGCAAAGGCGTATTCATTCTCAGACCAAATATATCAAGGAAATGTTGAAGAAATTCAGAATGGAAGACTGTGCACCTATCAATACACCCATGCTCATAGGATGCAATTTGAGCAAAGATTTTTGTAAAGGATGAATCAAACATTGTACAGGTCAATGATTGACAACCTGTTATATGTGACAACATCAATGCAATACATCATGCAAGCAATATGATTGGTTTCAATATTTCAATCTACACCAAAGGAGACATATGTGCAAGTAGTAAAAATAATATTCAAATATCTTAAGGGAACATTAGAATTTGACTTGTGGTATTCAAGAAGTAAGGACTTCACTCTAACATCATATATAGATGTAGATTGGGAAAGAAGTATCAATGAAAAGAAAAGTACCAGTGGAGGAGCATTATTTCTAGGAAATTGTGTAGTATCATGGTTGAGCAAGAAGCAAACTACAATCTCTCTATCCACGACAGAAGATGAATATATTGCAATAACAACATGTTGCACACAAGTTATTTGGATGAAGCATACACTAAAGGATATCAAAGTAGAATATGATCAACCAATCTCAATCCTCTGTGACAACACAAGTGCAATCAACATTTCAAAGAATCGTTTTATGCACTAAAATACAAAGCATATTCCAATCAAGTGCCACTTCCTAAGAGAACATATAGTTTAACAAAGTGACAAGCTAGAATACATTACCACCAAAGAACAAGTTGCAGATATTTTTACCAAACCCCTTCTCATAGACACATTTGAATATCTCAGACATAAGTTAGGAGTGATATCCCTCACATATCGTTAGTAAAGGGAAGCAGAAGCTCAATGGGAGAATCCTTTTGCCATTGATGTCAAAGGGGGAGAAGTTGCAGATAGAGGAATAATTGCATACATAAGGAAAGTTGCAGACAAGGGGAGTATCAGAATTGACAAAGGGTTTCCATCAATAACAAAGTGGGAGATTGTTGGAAATATTGTTTTCATTGATGTCAAAGACAGGGGAGACTACAAATTTCCAAGATAAAGATTGCAATATAGATATTGTTGGAAATATTGTTTTTGAAATTTTAATGCTTGTTGGTTGCTTATCTGAGTTATATCTTTAACATGATTTGACCCAGGTTTAGGTATACCAGGGATCCAAAAAAACCTCTAAAAATATCGGCCCTCCTGGTAAACCAGAAGGCAGTGCAGCGCACAGAGTGCACTGCGCGGTCTCACCCGAGATAGTCTTAATGGGTGACTGCAATACTCAAGTGCTTGCAGTCTGAGACTGAATGGGGATCTGTGAGTTGCACGCTGTGAATTATATCTAATCATTAAATCAATATACTGCCATTCTCATTTGTGCATGTAATGTAACTAGAACCATTAATTCATTCATACATCATTTTAATATCTACTCATAAACAGTAATAGAGATACAAACATTCAATCACATAACACAGGTTTTACCGTGGTTCACCCCCTCTTGGGCTACATCCACAAAGATATGGGTTTCAAGATCTTTATTATGGTAGGTCCAAAGCTACAACGTCGTGTGCTTTACCACTCCTCCTCAGTCGGGTCGAGATCTTTGCTGAGGTGGACTAGATCGCACCAGGCTCCTAGGCCTGCGATCTACCCCTCTAGATCTACCTTCCTGGCCCTCTACAACTCAACAACTTACACGATTGGATCGTATGACAGAAGTGTTACAAACTAGTTACTCCTTCTCACGCAAGTAACACTCTATCAAAACCCAAACCCCCTATTAGACCTCCTAGGTGTTTATTTATATGTATTTCTAGCTCATCAGTTGTTACATTCTCTTACCAAAAACCTAACCTAGGTAGGTCTTCTTGCATGTTGGCCTTGTGCACTTTCCTCCTCTTCATGTGCATTTTCATCCACTGCTTTTCTTGCTAGTTGTATTTCTTTCCCTTCTTCTTGCATGTGTGCCTCGCATGCCTTTCTGCCAACTATCTTTCCTCCATGTCATGCCTTTTCCCCAAAATGGGCATGTGCCCAACATGCCCCCAACACTGAAATCACGACTCGTCCCGAGTCACTGCATGACTTATGCAACTGTCACTGCTTTATTTTTGCTTCTGATACTACCTATTGTAGTGCGTCATACATTTCCATTATCCATTGGCACTGTTGTTTATCCTGACTGCTCTTTTTGGCCATAACGGTGACCACTTGCTCCATGATAAGAGATTGTAAAAACTCACCTCCCTCAAACTTGATTTGCTCAATGCTCTTCTTAGCTGTGTCGCTCTCCATGACCAGTTGCTCCGCCTTTTCTTGCAGGGGCTCCAACAATGCCTGTCTTGTTGTCTTATGTGCTTGCAACGCTTTCTCTTCCAACTACACAACCTTTAGTTCAGTGGTAGTCTTGAT
>SNQJ01S0207213.1:0-16292 GCA_010110895.2 Picea sitchensis
ATACACATATATACACACACACACACACACACACACACACACACATATATATAAAGTATCAGAGTACATAGGTGGGTGCGAATGCCTCAAAAATACATATCCAGTATACGTCACGAGGCTTATGCGCTCAAAAATATACAAAAGAGTGCCCTCGGCACGTAAGTGTTCCATCCTAGCTAAGCATGGGGCTTATTGGCCCTGCCATAGTGAAAAACAGCATTCACCAAATGCTGGAAGAGTTGGACCCAGGTTCTTGGCACCCCAACTACATGAGGTTGCATCAATGGCAGGAGAGCCTCAATCTTAGCCATGGGAACCGCATGAATGAGCGTGTTGAGGTTCTGCTCTACCTGTCTCAAAACTCTCTAAGCCTCTCTGTCTCAAGGTCCCCCTGCTACTGTTACTGCTAGTCCGGCGACTACGGCTGGTACTGCCTCTGGTCGAGGATGTCGCCTAGTCCAGGAGAAGTCTATTGGACGCACTGGTCCCACATATTTACATAACAGATACATATTTTTCAGATACTCTGATTCGGATAAAAATGATATATATTAAAAAGAAACTAAAAAATTAAATAACTTAAAAAACAAACATACCTATCTCTCCTCGCTCTTCCCCAGGAGGTATGGGCATGTCTGGATCCCTGGAAAAGTGTATTCCATCATAGGGGTAGTCCTCTATCACTGGAATCTGTCGTGCCCAACAATCAAAAAATGCATTGTTGAAGGCCTCTATGGTCCTTCCTCCCCCCTGTTGCGGTAGAAATGCTGCCCATCTACTCACTACTGGGAAGGAGGCCACATGCCCCATCACTGTCTCTCATGGACTAAGGTTGGGTACCCTCTCGAAGAAGAAAGAGCACAAAACGGTACCAAACCCAAAAATTTTATTACTCCACCCTTAGCACTCTGTGAGATGCCTCTTCATGCAGTCAAGCATGGTTGTTCTCTAGTCAAATATTCATGCATTTAAGCATTGCTTCACACAATACATGTGTGCCCAGGAGGCCTGATGTAAGGTCGCAGATCCAGTGATCTGGCCAATAAGTAAAACTATCACCTTCAGTGATAGGTTGGTAATCTTGTGGATTGGCACCTGAGAACCTACATTCTCAGTGTCGGCCTCGCAATGCATGTCGATCATCTTGGTGATGTTGTAGGAAGTGGGGGAAAATGTACACAAGTTAATTGGTTCCCCTCTCCTCGAGAGTCCAGTAAGAAATTATATGTCCTAAGTCTTTGGAGTCAATGATTGTCCCTCAAGCATAAATGCCTCAACATCGGGGTGCCAATAATCCACCAAGGCATTCAGCAGCCTTGGTTGTGCCCTCATGAATGGACACCAGAATAACTTTCATAACCCACATTGTTTCAATGAGGGCATAGCAACAGGGTCCTCATAGACCAAGATATCAATATCCTTATGCTCCCTCTCTCTCTAGTGGACATACATCCTATCACATGGCAAGTTCAAGGTGAGAGTTAGCTCTTACATTTTCATTTTTTCTATGTTATTGAGGGTGTACGCGGGCTTTCTTGGACACAATCGCGTATGCACGCAGGTAGATTGTTTTCTATCCACGAGCATATGCGGTTTGTCCTCAGATAGCCCACGTACACGTAGGGACACCCTTTTTTAGGAGGAGGTGCCCCCCAAAAAATTAAAATAAATGCATAAACAAGGTATGGAAATGCAAGAGGGGTGTATGTGTACTTACTTGGTCCAAGCAGAAGTTTGTTTCATCCTCTGAAGCTCCCAAAATCAACTCTTTTATCAAAGGGGTATTTTTCTCTTTTTGGTTAATTTTCGATTTGCAATGGTGAAAATGAGCTGTCAGCTTTTATTTATAGACTTTTTTGGCCCTTTTTGCCACTTTTTCAAACCCTTTTGTCGTCTTTTCTGGATTGAAAATCATTTAATGTGGTTCTTGAGTTTCTCACTACATGTTACGATGCACTTTGATTTTGAGTTTGGTGACTTTTTGGGAGATGGGTCACTTTTAAAGGTCCTTTGGTAAAAGTTGGTTTTCCAACTTTTTGCATATAAGTCAGTATTTAGCCTCCACTTTCTGCATCTCGTTGTCTTTTCCTCTTTTCCATAGGATCGATCCCACTGAACTATGACACAGAACCATCATTGCTTCTCTAGAAGTGTCATAATTTAGTGGTAGAGCCTACCTCTACATGGATGCCCTAGTTAGATCCTTATTGTATTTTGGAATCCATGGTGTCGTTAATGATTTTAGGCTCAGGAGTCCTTATTAGTGTTGTTATGATTATGATATTGAGCCTCATACGTCTGATGTGTCATCACTCTTGGCCTCACCCTCAGGACTCCGAGAAAATGAGTCTTCTTTTAATCCCATTTCAGACTCTCTAAACATGAAAAGATTGTCGAGAAATCTTGTTGTCCTTCACACTCATCAAACTAAAAATTGAAGGCACGTCTGTCCGACGGTAGTTTACCCCTTTTTTGATCTGGACGGTCAATTTCACGAACAAAGGTATACTCTAGGAACCTCGATTCGCTAGAAGAGTATTCTCAGGTATAATTTTAACCCTTTTTCGGGCATGAGGGACTAAATTTATGAAAATGGAACCCCCACGAAGTCCATAGTTAATCTCTTTTCAGACTCCTTAAAATTGAAAAGATTTTCGAGTGACCTTGTTCTTTCACACTCGTTAATTGGTTCAGAAAAAAATCTACTGGCATGAGTTTACCCCTTTTTACAACATGTAGATTAAGGAGGAAAAAGGTACACCTCGGGAAATTCGTCTCGCCGAGAGAGTTCTCCTAAGTAGATTTTATACTTTTTCGGGCTAAGGAGGCTAAATATAGAAAAAGGTTGTGAGTCCATAGTTAATCTCTCTTCAGACTCCTTAAAATTGAAAAGATTGTCAAGTGATATTGTCTTTGTCACACTCGTTAAAATGGTTTTGAATAGACATTTTTTCGGTGCTAGTTTACCCTTTTTTCAAACCGACTAGACTACCTTCGAAAAAGTTACCCCAACGGAGTCTTATTTTACGTTCTTTCAGACTCTCTAAATGTGAAAAAACTATCGATCTTACCTTCTATGGGCTCGTTAAAATTACATTAAAGGGGGTTTCATCGTGTCCTGCTAATTGCATTTGCATCTCTGTGTCTTTGGACTAATGTTCGATCCATGTTTCTCTCAATTGAACCTTTGAAGCATGCCTTATACGCAAGCCTTGTCGGACTTTGCCTCTGTGACCTAACACCTTGAACCACAGAGGAATTTTCCCCGAGTGTCATTTTCCTGCACATGTCTCCTTGCTATGAGCATTAATATGTTCCTTGCGCTTTAAACTAGTATTCTTGTGACACTCGTTCCTCCTTTGTAACGTAACATTCTTTTATTCTTTTTCAATCTCTTTAAAAATATTGAAAAAGAAAAAAAAAAGAAAAAAACCCCCAAAAAGAGGATGGGAAATATAGTTTCTTTTTATGGAAACACAATGAGTTTCCCTTGGACAAAGCACATGCTTTCGTTTGTTCATCAATATTTGGGATCTAATATGACCTTAGGAATTTGTTCTCGCTACATAGAGTTGTGTCCTCTTCCGTTTGGTTATTCTTCCAAACACATGGAGAGTTTGTGTTGCCTCCTCCATCATAGACTTATGTCAATATCATGTTGTCTGAGTCTGATCATATGTTGTGCTTTTTTCCAAGGGAAGTTTTACCCAACCTGATTCGGCCTTTCTACAGTTTGTCTCTTGACCTCATGTCCGGCCTTTCTTGACGAAGGCGAGTATGTCACCTCCTCTCACCTGCTCTGAGGATCGATCAAAAATCCCCTTTCAACTGAGCCGAAACGGCTCCTTGGATTCCCTTAGAATCCCTATGAAAATACCCGATCCACAAGTCCTCTCTAATACCCCATGGCTCTCTACACTTAACCGTGGTTTTCCCCGACTCAGTTTCGGGGTTCGGGGTTTCCTCCCTTCTGATGTCGAGAGTCTCTGTACTCTCGATTCCTCAACCACCGATGAGCTCTCTGTCCGGCTTTAGCCCCTCCTGACTATGCCCTCTGGTCCATATGACCACTCTCCATAAGACCACAGCCTTATATCCTCATATTGGGGTTTTGGGTTTCAATTTCCCGATGCTCTCCAATCCCCGTTAGCCCTCTAGGCCAAGCTCCTGGTCCACGTGACCTTTAACTCACAAGACCGTAGCCTTGTCCCCCATCGGGGTTTCGGACTTTTCAATGCCAAAATGCAAATGTCCTCAAGACTCGTGATTCCTCGAATCCCAATGCGCTCCCTACGCGTTAGCCCTCCTGACTAGGCTCCTTACCCAATATCACCACTATCCCCATAACCTCAGGCTTATATTCCTCGTCGGGGTTTCGGGGTTTCCAATGCCAAAATGCATTGGCTCATGGGATTACTGATCCTTGAATCCTGACTGGCTGACAACTGACCCCCACACAATGGAGCTCTCCCCTTCTCTAATCTGCTGACAGCTGGCTCCCACTCAACAGAGCTTTCCCCCTTTCTAAGATGTTGATAGCTGACTCCCACTCATCGGGGTTTCGCGGTTCGCGATTCCAAAATGCCAAAACCACTTGTCTACGAGATCCCCGATATCCCGATGGCCCAAACACCAATCAACAACTTCCTTGTCGAGACTTTTCTTGATGGAGCCGATTGTTTCCATGCATCCCTTCTCTGATGGACGGTCCCAATCTCTCCGGGATTTCGAGACTTGTGATGTCCCAATTATTTCGACCTCAGGAAACCCGATCTCCCGAGTGTTGATATGTCGACGATCGCTCGATCTCCTCCATGGGTCTTCGCTAATGGGTGGCTCTGATCTTCCCGGTGGTTCGAGACTTGAGGTGTCCCGATTTTCTTATCCTCGAGACTCCCAATTTCCCGATGGCTGAAGTCCTGATGGCAACCCTCGTGCAACTCCTATCCAATCCGACGGCTGACGGGTAATCTGCTTAGGATCTGATGGCCTAGATCCATTCTCCTGCGCACTTACTCCAGAGACTAACCTCCTAGCATCTTCTCCCGATCCGATGGCTGACGGGATTTTTGTGTGAACATCCGACGGTCCACGATCTCCCCCTCTGTGCAATTCTCGCCAAATCTAACAGCTGACGGGATTTTTCTCCAGATCTGACGGTGCAGATCGTTTCTTCCCGAGAACTTCCTTTGATGCTCTCTGGACGTGAAATCTTCAACGGTCGAGGTTTCTCCTTCTACCGATCCAATGGCTAGTGTGCTCCCTCCTGAGCTTGCACACTTCCTTCCTATGCTTGGAAGAATTCCAAGTCTCCCAAAGGCCTCGACCTTTGTTATCTTTCTTCTCTGCGAGCTCCTTTGCTTGAGTTCTCGCCATGTGTTCTCAGTAATGTTATTCCTCCTGAGCTTGTACGTCGAATCCTTAAAGGATTCTTTGACTTCTTCACTCCTTGCAGAGTCCTCGCACGCACATGCAGGTGCTATCTCTTCTGAGCTTCTGCAAACACTCAGACCCCTAAGGGATTTCTTTTGTCTTTCTTCCTTTCTCCCACAGATGGAGAAATATGACGCCCTCCTGGCTGTCCTTCACTCCAACAACCCCTTGTTGAGTGCTTATGGGTATTCAGCAACCCAGTGAAGATCCTTCAGTGGATATTTCCTCTAGCTCCAGAACTCAAAGAGTTCTCTTCTCTTCCTGTGCCTATATGCACACAAACTCAAATGCTCACCTAGCAGAGTATCTTCTCACAGAACGTTCAGCAGTTCTATCATCTTGTGCACCTATGCGCTTTCTCAATGCCCACCTGGCAGAGCTCCAGAATCCTCAGTGACTCTGTTTCTTCTAAATTCACAGTAGAGTTCCTCCTCTGCTCCCTCCTTGCACCTTCTCAATGCCCACCTGGCAGAGCTCTACAGAACTCCTCAGAGATCATGTCTGCAACTGTGTCTTCTCCCACACAGCCTTGCCTCCAAGGTATTCAACAACCTTGAGGTCTTCCCCTTGAGTCAATGATTTCAGCTTCTATGTCACAGCACATCTTTGTCTGACTCCATAGAGTTCAGAAGTGCTTCAATGCACTGGTATTCAGAGTCTACAGCACGCTGTCACACCCTCCTGGCGTGAAACCACAAAGAACCTCTCAAGCCTGAAATCAAAAACAACCTGCAAATGCATAAACATAACATACATCTACAAAATACATAAAGAACATACACAGACATCCACATAACACATAATAATGCAGGAAAAACTACTCTTTGTATTAAAATGGAAAATGCTTGTTTTTACAAGAGTGTTCTCGAGCTATCTCTATCTCTCCTCTTCTCAATCCTCCCTTACTTACTACAAAATGAGATACGAAAATGTATTTTACCTGAGGGGGCTCTTCGAGCACTTCCCTCCAACCTGTCTACCCTATTCAATTACATTGAATGGGCTGTCTATTCTAGAATCGGATCTAGATCTCAGCCATTACACACATTAAAGGCCGATCAACTCTACACCTCCACAAATGCACGGCTTCCTGGCTCAACAGCCTAAGCATTTAAATTACATTGAATTCAAATTTAAATAAAGTTGCGCCTCTCTCTTAGCGTGCGATTTGAATTTGCTGGCGTGGTTGGCTGGCTGACATGGAGAGATGCTCCTGCATCATACTCCTCAGCTGCAAAATTCATGAGCTCCTTCTCATGAGCTTCCCCTCTCAGATGTTGGAAATACTCCTGGATCCCAAACAAATATCTGGAGCTTCCCATCTGCTCCATTCTGCTGCTGCTGTTGCTTCTGTGTTGTTGTTGCTTCTCCTCTGCCCAGCTTCTCCTCGCTGGTAGTCTCTGCTGATCGGATCATCAGCTCCATGATCTCTTTGATCACTGCATATAGCTTCTCTAGTGGTTGGCTCTGCTTTTGCAGTCTCCTCAACTGCAAATTTTTTTGGCACATGAGCAGATCACCATGATCTCCCATGCCTTCTTCATCCGTTTCCAAATTTAGCTATTGGATGTGCACGCTCTGCACTCTCACCCTCTCTTCCAGGGCTTCAATCTATTCCCACAGATCAGCAAATTAAATGTTGTCTGCTTCTTCTTCTTCTGCTGCAAACTCCCCTGTTGCAGTCTTTTCAGCTTCCTGGCTGAAAATATTGAGCCATTCCTCAAAATTCTCATCATCCTCTGCTTCTTCTACTGTCAACTTCAGTGCTACAACTTCCTCAGCTTCTTGGCTGAAGTCATTGAGACATTCCTCAGAATGGTCACTCTCTTATCCTTCTTGGGCAGCTTCCAAAGTTTGCTCCAATTCTTCTTTGATAGTCTCAGCTGACTGTTCTGCTGCTGTCGTTGCACCTACAACACAGATTTCTGCCTCCTCCTGGGAAAGTGGCAAGAATATCTGAATTCCCCCAATCATCAGAAGATCTCTCATATCTTCCCCTGACAGCTGTACATGCTGATCCAAACTCATTTCCGAGCTCACCTACTCTGTCAGCTCCTCAAGTTGATTCCAACTCACCTGCTCATCCCTGCCCACCTGGCAATATGGGATGCTTCCGCTGCTCTCCTGGAAGACTATGAGATCAACCGATCCCATCTTCATCATCACTCCTTGCTGAATTGAACTCACCTCCGAGTCCATGAGACTTTCATATAGTCTCGAATTTTCATCTCTTCCCACCTGGCAATCTGAGATGCTTCCGCTGCCCTCCTGGCAGTCTTCGAGATCCCACAATGACCTCTTATCATTGCCCTCCTGGAAAATTGAAATGCCTTGGTTGTCCTCCCGACAGTCCGTGATATCCCGCAGTGATCTCAATTCATTGCCCTCTTGGCAATTTGGAAACCTTCTACTACCCTCCTGGCAGTGCTTGAGATCTTCAGTTGATCTCATTTCAATTTCAAAATCGTCGAGACCTCTCCCAGTCTTTGGTTCACAGTCATAAATCATCTTTTCCTCTGTGGCCTTGAGGTTTTCAGCATACCTCAGCCATATTTTTAACAACCTGCGCTGCCCTCTGACCATCAACTCCCTGACTGGCCACTTTGATTTTGCCTTCTTCATGGGAACTTCATGCATCTGTCTCGACCTCCTATCCTGCCACATCCGCAGTTCGATATTTTCTATGTCTGCTTTTAATTCATAGAGCTCTTTATCCCTTTCTTTATCCATTTCTGCAAGCCTTTCTTCCTTGCTTTTCTTCCTCCCAGTATGTCTATGGTCTTTAGTAACCATGGTGCTCTCTTTGCCTGCTTTCCTAGCAAACCTGTTGCCACTCTACATCCCGAGTGTTTCCAGCTTCACTTACAGTCCTCCCTCACTGCCTCCTTGATCGTTGCCTACCTGAAAACAAACCTTTTACAGAGTCCTCAGCAAATCTGTCTTCTTTTACCTGAAATATACAGATGAATTTCCCACTCTAATACCACTTTACGCAGGCAAGTATGTCACCTCCGCTCACCCACTCTCAGGATCGATCAAAAATCCCCTTTCAACTAAGCCGAAGCGGCTACTTAGATTCCCTCGGAATCCTTGTGAAAATACTTGATCCACAGGTCCTCTCTAATCCCCCATGTCTCTCTGCACTTAACCGTGGTTTTCCCCGACTCAGTTTTGGGGTTCGGGGTTTCCTCCCTTCTGATGTCAAGAGTCTTTGTACTCTCGATTCCCATCTCGATGGCCCAAAAACCGATCAACAACTTCCTTGTCGGGACTTTTCCCGATGGAGCCAATTGTTTCCACGCGTCCCTTCTCTGATGGGCGGTCCCGATCTCTCCAGGATTTCGAGACTTGTGATGTCCCAATTCTTTCAACCTCAGGAAACCTGATCTCCCGAGTGTCGATATGTCGACGATCGCTCGATCTCTGCCATGTGTCTCCGCTAATGGGAGGATCTTATCTTCCCGGCGGTTCGAGACTTGAGGTGTCCTGATTTTCTTATCCTCGAGACCCCCGATTTCCCGATGACTGAAGTCCCAATGGCAACCCTCGTGCAACTCCTGTCCAATCCGACGGCTGACGGGTAATCTTCTCAGGGTCTGACGACCTAGATCCGTTCTCATGCGCGCTTACTCCAGAGACTAACCTCCTAGCATCTTCTCCCAATCCGATGGCTGACGGGATTTTTGTGTGAACATCCGAAGGTCCACAATCTCCCCCTCTGTGTGATTCTCACCAAATCTGACGACTGACAGGATTTTTCTCCAGATCTGACAGTGCAGATCGTTTCTTCCCGAGTGCTTCCTCTAATGCTTTCTAGACGTGAAATCTTCAACGGTCCAGGTTTCTCCTTCTACCGATCCAACGGCTAGTGTGCTCCCTCCTGAGCTTGCGCACTTACTTCCTATGCTTGGAAGAATTCCAAGTCTCCCAAAGGCCTCGAACTTTGTTCTATTTCTTCTCTACGAGCTCCTTTTCTTGAGTTCTTGTCGTGCGTTCTCAGTAACGCTATTCCTCCTGAGCTTGTATAACGAATCCTTAAAGGATTCTTTGACTTATGCACTCCTTGCAGAGTCCTCGCATCCACACATAGGTGCTATCTCTTCTGAGCTTCTGCAAACACTCAGACCCCTAAGGGATTTCTTTTGTCTTTCTTCCTTTCTCCCACAGATGGATAAATATGACGCCCTCTTGGCTGTCCTTCACTCCAACAACCCCTTGCTGAGTGCTTCTGGGTATTCAACAACCCAGTGAAGATCCTTTAGTGGATATTTCCTCTAGCTCCATAACTCAAAGAGTTCTCTTCTCCTCCTGTGCCTATCTGCACACAGACTCAAATGCTCACCTGGCAGAGTATCTTCTCACAGAACGTTCAGCAGTTCTATCCTCTTGTGCACCTATGCACTTTCTCAATGCCCACCTGGAAGAGCTCTCAGAATCCTCAGTGACTCTGTTTCTTCTGAACTCACAGCAGAGTTCCACCTATGTTCCCTCCTTGCACCTGCTCAATGCCCACCTAGCAGAGCTCTACAGAACTCCTCATAGATTTTGTCTGCAACTGTGTCTTCTCCCACACAGCCTTGCCTCCAAGGTATTCAGAAACCTTGAGGTCTTCCCCTTGAGTCGATGATTTCAGCTTATGTGCCACAACACATCTTTGTCTGACTCCACAGAGTTCAGAAGTGCTTCAATGCACTGGTATTCAGAGTCCGCAGCACTCTGTCACACCCTCCTGGTGTGAAACCACAAAGAACCTCTCAAGCCTAAAATCAAAAACAACCTGCAAATGCATAAACATAACATACATCTACAACATACATAAATAACATACATAAACATCCACATAACACGGAATAATGCAGGAAAAACTGCTCTTTGTATTAAAATGGCAAATGCCTGTTTTTACAAGAGTGTTCTTGAGCTCTCTCTGGCTCTCCTCTTCTCAATCCTCCCTTACTTACTACAAAATGAGATACGAAAATCTCTTTTACCTGAGGGGGCTCTTCGAGCGCTTCCCTCCAACCTATCTACCCTATTCAATTGCATTGAATGGGCTGTCTAGTCTAGAATTGGATCTAGATCTCAGCCATTACACACATTAAAGGCCGATCTACTCTATGCTTGCACAAAGGCATGGCTTCCTGGCTCAACAACCTAAGCATTTAAATTACATTGAATTCAAATTTAAATGAGGTTGCGCCTCTCTCTTAGCGTGCGATTTGAATTCGCTGGCGTGGCTGGCTGGTTGGCTGGCTGACGTGGAGAGATGCTCCTGCATCAATCCTGAAAGTCCAATCAAGTCCTTGTTCGAAATCAGTGAAGTTCTCTGTCTAATCATTGAGATCCTCTTAATTTTTCCTGACTAGCAGTCAAAGACCTCTGGGTAGTGCAGTCGTACACTCACATTACACTCCTACCCAACTTTGAAGATCTTGAAGTTTTTTCTCGAGCTCTAAAGGCCTCATATCCAGCCATCAAGCGTCATTTTCTTCTTGAAGATGGATACTATATATGTATATCTTTGATTTTGAGACGTAGATCCATTGTGTATTGCTCGTGGCTACACTTTATATAGTTATATGGCATGGATCTACAATGTATTTTATTCGCATCCATGATTTATTTCATCCTGAGCATGGGTAAGCCCGCCTCGGAGAGACAATTGTTATTTTTGCAAATGGCACCTCCCGAACTCTGGTCCCAGGCTCACTCGCTTCATACGTTGGTGAATATTTGTAATGTGTTTCGGCCATCAGATGTTGTTTTGATCTCACACATTAGGGGGCATCTGTTATAACCCTAAATTTCTCCATACATGCATACCTGGCATCAGGCCCTCTTACTTGCCATTTTTTCCAAGCCATCACTGAGTTGCTCTTCATAAAAACACTATTTTTGAAGATGTATGCGCCCTAAACCACTACTTCCCACGTACACATGCCTGCTGCACCACTACAGCCCATGTATGTATGCTAGTTGCACCATTACAAACCATGTATACTTGCAAAATTTGCAAGGAATTCGTTGAGATTACGGGCTATTGGGTAGTTTCCCAACTGATCCACCACCTATAACTCGTCATCCAACCGAATAACCATCCTTTTTTCATATAAAATGAGGTGTTGGTGTCTCATTCCCAAGATAATCATAATAATAGTGAAACTCTGCTCGTTTCACATCTGCTCCTTGCCCCAAAAATTGCAACCACCTTGTGAGATTTGCATCAGACTTTCCCATTCTTGCATTTTTCCTCCATCATAAGCCTACTCCATTTCCCTAGAAGAAGTGTGAGAGGAGAAAGATACGCGGAGGCGCAGTTGGAGCTCGGTGAAGAGGAGCTCAGACCAGGTTTGTGGAGCAGTCGCCAACCTTGTTGTAAGTAAACATTGTGATATCAATAAAAGAAATATTTTTCCTATCCCGAAATATGATGTTTCAAATGTTCGTATTCAATTTATGTTTCATTCTAACATCTAACCCATGATTTATATATGAGATGCATGTTTGTAGTTTTTGTTTATCTGTTTGTGAATGGAGGCTAACCTTGGGAGGAGGCTTGTAGTCAGTGGAGCTATCGAACGCGAGAGGATCAACACTGGACGTGGAGTAAAAGGTAAAGTTACCTGATCTTTTAACTTTGTCTTTCATGTATGAATTTGGGGTATATTCGGGGTAGTTAGAAAGGTAGTAGACTTTTAGATGATTAGATCTGCCTACATGTTAAACCCTAGTGTAGTCCATAGGGGGGTTTTCTCGCTATAGCACTTTCTATTTGAACATATCAATCATCCACAAATTCATATTTATTGGATGTATTGTGCTTCTTAATCATTTCAAAAGTAGAAGTAGAAATTGTTGTTGAAGATGCAATTTGAGTTACACGATTTTATTTTTTTTGGCATGATGGTCGTAGAATTTCTCTTGTTTTGGAGCCAAGGGACTCTAAAAATAATAATAATAAATTATTAGCAAAATCAAAATGAAATTATAATTACAAATGTTATCATATAATTTTCTATTAAAATTTGAAAGAACCATCTAATCTAACCATTTCTACAGGAGTATAAATAATATATAAAATATCCATGCCAATTGGAAGAGGCATCATTTGTGTATCACTTGCTTTCTGTTTTTTCTTCAATGCTTTACTTGGAATTTCAAATGCACTAGATTCCATAGTTTCTAAAAAAAATAGTTAAAAAAAGTGTCTATAATTTTAAATGGATGGAAAAGAAATGCAATAAAAAACATTACTAGAGAACCTTTTAATACATCAGTTTCATTTGCATGCACAAGAACAAATAAATTCATGTCATGTGCAAGCTTACTAGCCACATAATGATATATTAAAATTCATATAGTCTCAAATTGCATATGAATATTGTTTAACTATTTGTAAATGAGTATAAACTAGATTTAAAAATGTCATACCAACTGCAAGAGAATTGTGATGTGTCGTATTTGCGTTCACTTTTTTCCGTGATGCTTTTTTTTTTAATTTTCACTTGCACCGTAGTTCTTAGCATCTGAAAATATTCATAAAAAAAATATTACAATAATTTAAAAAGAATTAAAAGAGCATGAATTGAAAAAT
Source organism: Picea sitchensis (assembly GCA_010110895.2). Classification (NCBI taxonomy): domain Eukaryota; kingdom Viridiplantae; phylum Streptophyta; class Pinopsida; order Pinales; family Pinaceae; genus Picea; species Picea sitchensis. The sequence continues at coordinate 13,025 of SNQJ01S0207213.1, forward strand.
ACAATCATTTTCTATAACATCTCATTTCATACATATGCACAAAAACAGGAAAGTTCATTTCATACACAACCTTACTACAAGAAAAACAATATCTCAAGCTTCATCAACCAACATTCATACACTAGAATATTGTCTGACCATTTGTAACAAAATTTAAACTTATTTTGAAATTGTCATACCATTTGAAGAAGATTATGTTGGTGTATTTCTTGAGTTTTATTTTTCCTTAGGTGTTTCCTTTGAAATTTCACTCTCTTCATAGTCCATGATTTCTGAAAATAATAATTAAAAACTATTACCATAACTTGAAATTATTGAAGAAAACATAAATTTATAAATATTATCATTTCTTGCAACATTGTACTTGTAACAAATGAACACGAATAAAAACAAGTGTAGAACCAATGACAATAGATAACAATGATAATCCTTAGCACAAATACATTGCTAGATCATGATTTTCAATGTTCCTAGAGGAAATGTACCACCCATTAGATTTCCTTCTAGCATAAGTGCATTTCCAACAACAGCCTTATATAGTGAAAGAAAACTACCTACTACTTGATTTCCATCTAAGAAAAGAACAAGTGTAAAGCCCACGAAAATATTAAATTTAAATACAATTCTTCTCTTATAGTCATAGATCTTCTTCGCTTTCTCTAGAGATGATGAAAAAGCATCTCGAACAACATCATTCCATAGTGGGAAAGATAGTGTGTGTTAGCTTTCCCTCTTGCACAACTAGAAGTGCATATCAAATAAAATCATTCCACCGTGTGGGAAAGATAGCATGTTCTATATTTCCCTCCTTCAAAAACACAAGTTTATCTCGAACAACATCTTTAAATAGTCACATCATTCCACCAAGAACAAGTACATATCTAGAAAAATCATTCCATCGTGAGGGAAAGATAGTGCATGCTAGCTTTCCCTCTTTCACTAGTGCAAGTGCATATAAAATAACATCATTCTATCATGGGGGAAAGTAAGTGTGTTCTATCTTTCCCTCCTTCACCAAAAAAAGTTCATCTTGAACAACATCATTTCAACATCAGTTAAAGCTAGCACATACTAGCTTTCTCTCTTGCACAAGCATAAGCATAGTTCCAATAACATCGTTCCCCTGTAATGGAAATCTAGCACATGTTAGCTTTCCCTCTTGCACAAGAACAAAATCATAACAAATAAGATCATTCCACTGTGGGGAAAATCTAGAGTGTGCTAGCTTTCCCTCCCTCAAAAGCACAAGTTCATCTTGAACAACATCATTGCACCGTCGAGGAAAGCTAGTGTGTGCCATATTTTTACAATGCACAAGCACAAGCGTTTCTCGAATAAGATTATTCCACCATGTGGGAAAGATAGCATGTGCTAGTTTTCCCTCTAACATAAGAACAATTTCATATCCAATAACATAATTCCCCCATGGGGGAAATATAGCATGCGCTAGCTTTCCCTCCTTCACAAACACAAGTTCATTTCGAACAACATCATTCCAAAGTAGACGAAATCTAGGGCATGTTATATTTCCCTCTTGCAAAAGCACAAGTGCATATCAAACAACATCATTCCAATGTCAAGGAAAGCTAGTGTGTGCTAGATTTCCCTCTTGCAAAAGCACAAAAACATTTCGAACAACAACATTACGCTGTGGGGGAAAGCTAGCATGTGTTATCTTTCCATTTTGCACAAGCACAAACAGATGTCCAACAACATCATTCCATCATATTCAAAGTTAGCACCTACTAGAATTTTTTGTTGCGCAAGCACAAGCACATCTCGAAAAACATCATTCCATTATGGGGGAAAGATAGTGAGTGCTAGATTTCCATCTTGCACAAGTGCATCTCAAATGACATGATTCCATTGCAGGGGGAATCTAACATGTGCTAGCTTTCTCTCTTGCACAATCATAAGAAAATATTGAACAAAATCATACCTTCGTGGGGGAATCCTAGCATATGTTAGGCTAGCTTTCCCTCTTGCATAAGCATAGGTGCATAATGAATAACATCATTCTATTATGGGAGAAATCTTGTGTGTGCTAGCTTTCTCTCCTTTAGAATCACAAGTTCATCTTGAAAACCATCATTCCACCATCTGCTAAAGCTAGCGCATTCTATTTTTATCTCTTGCACAAGTACAAACACATCTCCAACAACATCATTCCAATGTGGTGGAAAGCAAGCGCATGTTAGTTTTCCCTCTTGCACAAGCACATGTGCATATTGAATAACATCATTCCACCATGGGGAAAATCTAGCGCATGCTAGCTTTCCATCCCTCACAAGCACAAATTTATCTTGAACAAAATATTTTCACCTTCAAGGAAAGCTAGCACATGCTTGATTTTCATCTTGCACAAGCAAAAGATTTTTTGGAACAATTTTATTTCATCGTGGGGGAAAGATAGTGCATGTTAGATTTCACTCTTGTACAAGCACAAGTGCATATCGAATAATATCATTCCATCGTGGGGAAAAACTAGTAAATCTCAAACAACATCATTTGAAAGTGGGGGAAAGCTATCGAATGCTAGCTATCCCTCTTGCAGAAGCACAAGTGCATCTCAAACAAAATAATTCCAATTTCAAGGAAAGCTTGTGTGTGTTAGCTTTCGCTATTGCAAAATCGCAAACACATCTCAAAAAACATCATTCCACTATGGGGGCAAGCTAGCATGCACTAGATTTCCCTTTTACACAAGCATAAATGAATATGCAACAACATCATTTCACAGTGTGGAAAACTAGCATGTGCTACCTTTTCATATTGCACAAACACAAGTGCATCTCAAACAACATCATTCCATTGTGGGGGAAAGGTAGTGCATGCTAGATTTCCATCTTGCACAAGTGCATCTCGAACAACATCATTCCATTGTGGAGGAAAGCTAGTGTGTGCTAGATTTCTCTCTTGCACAAGCACAAGAACATCTCTAACAACTTCATTTGACCATGGGGGAAAGCTAGCACATGCTAGATTTTCCTCTTTCAAAATCATAGGTACATATCGAATACCATCATTCCTCCATGGGGGGAATCTAACACATGCTATATTTATCTCTTGCACAAGCACAAGCACATCTCCAACAACATCATTCCACCATGGTGGAAATATAGTGCATGTTATATTTCCCTCTTGCATGAGCACAAGGGAATATAGAATAACATCATTCCATTGTCAAGGAAAGTTAGTGCATGATATATTTCCCTCCATCAAAATTACAATTTCATCTTGAACAACCTCATTGCATAGTCGAGGAAAG
>SNQJ01S0207214.1:14924-31216 GCA_010110895.2 Picea sitchensis
AAGGACCTTCAAGCTCTTTGGATGGTAGAATTCTAGAGGAGGAATGGACAGGAAAAAAGGTAAACTATTCCTTTTTGAAAACTTTCGATTGTGAATCATTTGTCCATATGGTGTACCTTTATTGCAAGACTGCTGAGAGGGGGATGTGCTGACAAAGAGACCACGATGGCTGAAGAAAGAAAGTTGGAAGGCACCTGGAATGGTGGCGTTAACTTCCACCAAAACCAATACCATATTTTCTCTTCACTGGCCTGGCGAACCAAGAGCGACTTGCTGGCCCTGAAATGAATTACTCACCAGGATGGTAGGTGAAGAGGCTCCTCATGAGTTAATGAGGGATGGGGTTGAACCGCCCATCTGTGGAGGCCTTAGACCTGACCACCGCGGGGGAATTCGTGCCACACGCAACCTCACTGGGAAAGAAAAGGCAGATAAAAGGTGTGGGAGGGGACGCGAGGGAGAGATCGAAGGAAAAGATCGGAAGAATTTTGGAACAAAATACAGAGTGAGTGATAGCAGAGAAGAAGGAGAGTAACCTTCGTTCTCGGTCACTGAATCATAGAGACAGAGAGTCTCAAGCATCATGGTCTAGCTCGGGGGTGGCTAGTGGTAAATCCATTCGGAGTCGCTGAGCCTACGGTTGGGTGGAAACAAGCACCCCTCTTAGCAGTTGCATCACCTGGTGTTTTTCTGATAAGTGTTTTATATCTTTTATCTTGAAATTTATATGTTGACATGTATGCTCATAGTCTGTGCAATTATGAATGGTTTCAATATAAGACTGTCTGCATGGTGTTTTGATCCGAAATGATGGCTGTATGATTTTGTTGGGAAGACCACGTATGGCTTATGTTTGTATATATATGTATATACATACTGAACTAATACAGATTTTCAAGTCTGTTCTCAGGAAATTTATTTCCCTGATTTTATCTCAAGTAATGCATTGGATAGATCTTCCCACAGGGACACCCTTTTTAAAGTTACAAAAGAATCTGCCGAAGGATTTGATGACATAAGTCTGATAAACCCTGCACGAGAGAGAATGGTATTCCTAGACTTCGATATTTCAGAGTTTCGGCACCCGGGGTATCTAAGTGCGAGTCCTCTTGTACTCACAAGTCCCGAAATCCCGACCCGCAAAATCCTGAAATGAGAGCGTGGGGATGAATTAAGGAACTTTCGGTGGCTCGGCTCCCAGGATACCTTTCCTCTTTCTAAATGCACGAATGAGATTCTTTTGAGGGATCTAAGGCCTGTTACGACTGTTAAATTGAATGAAGGAGTGCAGACGTTAATGCCTCTACCACTTTTTACCTTCGTAAGTAGTGAAGAAATCAAGATCGTCGATTTCAAGACCCATGGGGATACCTGGACCGTCCAGCTGTAGAATACACGTGGCGACCGATAAACATTTTGGATTTTTGGCACCCAGGAGATTAGAGGGTAAGAACCCTTGTCCTCATGACTCCTGAAATCCCTATATGCGAAATCTCGAAATAACAGTGTATGGTTAAATCCCGATATTTCGGTATTTCGACATTCAAAATATCCTAAGGGCGAGCTCCCTTGTATTTGCAAGTCCCAAAACCCCGATTCACGAAAACCCGAAATGACAACATGTGGAGGGGTTAGGACATTTCGGTGTTTCGGCACCCGGAGTACCTAACTCCGAGTTTCCTTGTACTCGCCAGTCCCGAAATCCCGATGGGTGTAGTCCCGAAAGGATGATATGCGGACATGTTAAGATATTTCGACATTTCGAAAATCAGAATTCTCAAGGGCATATTCCCTCGTACTCGCAAGTCCCGAAACCCCGACTTGTGAAATCCCGAAATGAACTAGCATGGATGAGTTGTGATGTTTCGACGTTTCGGTACTCGAGACACCTAAGGGTAAATTCCCTTGTATTCACCAGTCCTGAAATCCCGATTAGCGAAATCTCGAAATGATCTAACATGGATTTGAATCCTGATATTTCGGTGTTTCGGATCCAAGGGCGAAGTCCCTTGTACTCGCAAGTCCCGAAATCCAGACTTGCGATATCCCGAAAGATGGAGTGTGGAAAAGTGATCATATTTCAGTATTTTGGCACCCGGGGCACCTAAGTGCGGGCCCCACATGTTCGCCAGTATCGAAACCCCCGACTCGCGAAATCCCGATGGAAGGATTCTCGAAATAGTGAAGCAGGTTACAGTTTGGTTTTTCGGAGTTTTGGCTCCCAGGAAACCCAGGTGTGAGACCTCCTGTCGTCGCACATCCCGAAATACCGATGGAGGAAACCTCGAAATAGCAAAGCGTGTTGGAGTTTGGTTTTTCGGAGTTTCTGCTCCCAGGAAACCCAGGTGCGAGACCTCCTGTCGTCGCACATCCCGAAATCCCGATGGAGGAAACCTGGAAATAACAAAGCATGTTAGAGTTTGGTTTTTTGGAGTTTCGGCTCTTGGGAAACCCAGGTGCAAGACCTCCTGTCATCATACATCCCGAAATCCCGATGGAGTAAAACCCCGAAAGGTGGAAGGACATGTTTTAATCCGAGGCATTTCTAGTTATGACAAACTATTGGTTCCCTTCGGATTTCGACACTTCGAGAGACGAGGAAAAAGAAAATACATGTATCGCGATTTCCCAAATCGCGAAAGCTGACGAACACCTCTCTGGTAAGACCTGTGGTCATAGATGCTGACCATATGGGTACGGATAAGGGATGGCAGGGTCTGTATCAGGTCCCGTAGGAATTCGGGAAATTCTATTCATTGGAGAAAAGATGAAAAAGGCCGAAAAATATTGATTTCCGTGGTGGGTGTGTTACACAATATCCCATTCACAGGGAACTCTTCCTGGGCCTAACTTCGAGATAGAGATGGTCTCCTGTCTTGAAATCTCTGAGAGTTCTCTTTCTGTCGGCATAACTCTTCTGTCTATCCTGAGCAATTTTCAGATTTTGATTTATCTGAATCACTTGTTGTTCCATTTCTTTCAGTATGTTGGATCCAATTGTAATTCTATCCATTGGATTACTCTAGCTGATTGGAATATTGCACTGTCTACCATAGAGGGCTTCAAAAGGGCTCATCTTCAGTGACTGTTGATAAACATTGTTGTAGGAAAACTCTACCAATGGTAGGTAGTCTTCCGACTTCTTAGGCTGATGTATTACATGCATTTTTAACATGTCTTCTAATATCTGGTTTACTCTTTCTGTTTGTGCATCAATTTGAGGGTGATAGGCGGTGCTAAACAACAATTTAGTCTCAAAACCAACCATTGAGGATTTTCAAAAGCTTTAAGTGAATTTTGTGTCTCTCTCAGATACAATCTCCCTAGGCATGCCATGCAATATGGATATCTCCTTCATGAAGATGTTGGCAATATCTATTTCCTTGCAAGTCGATTTGACAGGAATGAAGTGAGCAGACTTGCTCAATTTGTCTACCACTACCATGATGGCATCATTTTTCTTGTCCGGTTTTGGTAATCCGGTGATGAAATCCATGGAGATGGTTTCCCATTTCCATTCTAGAATTGGTAGAGGCTGTAACACCCCTGTTGGGTGCCGGTGTTCTACCTTAACTTGTTGGCATTCTGGACACTTAGTTAGATAGTCAACTATGTCCTTTTTCAATCTAGGCCAATAGAATTGTTTCCTAGTGGCCGTGATCATTTTTTGATATCCTGGGTGACCAATATATGGTCTCTTGTGAAGTTCGTCCATTATGAACCTGTTCAAGTCGTCACAACTTGAGATATACAATCTATTTCTGTAAGTCAACATGCCTTCATCGAGCATCTGGTAGCCTTCATACTTTACCCCTGTAGGCTCTTGCCTTAGGTATGAGGCCACGGTCTTGAAGAATACATATGTTTCTTGTGCATTCCTGACTCTTTCTTTGACATCTGTTTCATAGGTGCTCACCGCTGCCAGGTGAATCATTTTCATACTTATGCTAAGGGCATCGACCGCCCTATTTTCCTTTCCTTTGATGTGTTTGATTTCGAAATCAAACTCACTAATGAGAGCCATCCACCTAGCTTGTATAGCATTGAGTTTTGGTTGATCAAACAGGTGCTTCAACCCATAGTGGTATGTCATAAGTAGAAATATCCTATCTAGGAGGTAGTGCCTCCACATTTTTAAAGCATGCACTATGGAAGCCAACTCTAGATCATGGGTCACACAATTGATTTCATGCTCATTCAATTTTATGGATTCGTAGCAAATTTCATGTCCTTCTTGCATAAGGACTCCTCCGAGTCCTTCCTTGCAGGAATCTGTACACACGAGGAAGTCATTATTAGGGTATGCAACCTTTATCATGGGTGCGTGGGTCAGGAGGTATTTCAGTGCCTGAAATCTTTCTTCACATTCTAATGTCCAACTGAATTTAACCCCCTTTTTCTGAAGGGCAGTGATTGGACAACCAATCTTGGAAAATTATTTTATGAACCTTTTATAGTATTCCGCTAAGCCCATAAAGGACCTGATATCAGATACATCATTTGGGGTAGGCCATTCCATAATAGATCTGATCTTGTCAGGGTCTACTGCTACTCCTTTATAAATAACATGGCCCAAGTAATGGACTTGCTTCTGGAAAAATTCACACTTGCTAAACTTAGCGTAGAGATGATGCTCTCTTAGTACTTGAAGTACAAGTCTAAGATGTTGTTCATGCTCCGCTCTGTTCTTGGAGTAGATTAGGATATCATCAATGAAAACCAATACAAATCTGTCTAGGAATTTTTTGAGTACATTATTCATCAAGCACATAAAAGTGGCGGGGGCATTGGTTAATCCAAATGGCACCACCACAAATTCATAGTGACCATACCTAGTCCCGAAGGCTGTTTTGTGGATGTATTCATCCTTGATTCGGGCTTGATGGTATCTAGACCTTAAGCCAATCTTTGAGAAAATGGAAGCACCCCCTGATTGGTCAAACAAGTCATCGATTCTTGGTAAGGGGTACTTGTTATTTATGGTTGTCTTATTTAGTTTTCTATAGTCTATGCACAGTCGGAGTGTGCCATCTTTGTTCTTCCCAAACAAGACTGGTGCTCCCCATGTAGACACACTGAGTTGGATGTAGCCTTTTTCCATCATTTCCTTTAGCTGTAGCTTGAGATCAACTAGCTCGGGTGTACTTATCCTATAGGGGGTCCTAGACACTGGCACTGCTCTTGGTGAAAGTTCTATAGAAAAGTCAACGTATCTTCATGGAGGTAGACTCGATACCTCTTCTGGAAACACATCTCTATACTCTCTTAATATGGGGTGGTCCTCTAGGTTCGGTTTGTCATCCTCAATAGATTCCAACACCTGTATTGCATATAGATGACAGCCCTTTTTGCAATACTTTTTCATTTGAAGGGATGATATTCGTCTCATGGAGACATGCTTCTGAATCCCTTGGAGGGTCATTTTTCTCACTTCTTCATTCTCACACTCCAAAGTTTTATGGTAACAATCCAGTTTAGTTTTATAAGTGGCTAACCAGTCCATTCAAACCAACAGGTCATAAGATCCTAGGGGAAGTATGTTAAGGGTCGTTTGGGTGGGAAATCCATCCATGATGAATTTGCAAGCTGGTATGACCTCTGCTACTTTTCTTTTGGTTCCAATGGCTAGTTGTACCAACCATGGCTTAACATGTCTAATTGGTTTCAGTTTACACTTATCAACAATCTAAGGGCCACATGAGTCAAATTAGAACCAGGGTCAATTAAAATAGAAAGTGGATGGTTGGGAATCATACCTTCCATCTCCACCACTGAAGCTTGGTGGTCGACTTGTTTATTATCCAAAGATGCATAAATCTGTGGCATGCTCCTAGCCACATCATTGACTATGGTAGCTTCTTGGATATTGTAGACTCTTCTACTGTTCTGCTGTTTGTGTGGACAATCCCTCAGTAGATGTTCTTCTCCGCAGCCCCAACATTTCAAGGGTTCCTTCTTTGGGTTATCAGTCTTTCCTGGGGTTGCTCCAAAAGGTTTATTTCCACTATGGGAGGGGAAATTTTGTTGATATACACTTCTAGTAGGAAGGCTTATCCTAGAGTTCCTCCTATACTTCTTAAATCTTGACGATTTTATCCCCTTCTTATTGAATCCCAAAATACTCTTCTTCTTCCAGTCCTCGCGAGGTTCGGTTTGAATCCCGAACTATTCATAACAATACCTTGCCTTCCGGATAATGTCTTCTAAGGTCTTTGGCTCGTCAAACTCAATCCGATTTCGGCAGGTCTGAGGTAACCCACTATTAAATCGTTGCACTTTTAGCTTTTCATCCTTTATGTAGGGTACATACCTCAACAACTCAAGTAATTTATTGACATATTCCTCTATGATGAGCTGTCCCAGCTTGAGTTCATATAACTCCTTAGTCCTTCCATCAAAGTATTTCTCTGATAGATACTTCTTCTTGAATTGTTTCTCAAACTGTTTCCATGATAAGTCCTCTTCATGGATTCCTTTCACATTCTTAAGGTCTTCCCACCAAATGGAAGCTTTTCCATTCGGGTTGAAGATGGCTATTCGAGCCTTCAAGTTTTCAGAGTAGTCATGGACTCTGAATTATTTCTTTAAACCAAGTAGCTAAGATTTTGCCTCTTACCCTTTCTCAATCTCTCCATTGAAAGAGGGTGGTTTGGCTTTCTTGAACTCTTCAGGGTCATGACTTTTGGAATGCTTTTGCTTCTTTCCTTTCCTTTGAGAATGAGAGCTAGTTTTGCTACTAGAAGATCCCTCAGAGTTGTCACTTTCCTTTCCAGAGGACTCTCCCGATGACTGTCCCATGTCTCCAGGTCTGACCTTCCTAGAGGTACTCCTCCTAGTGTGGCCACTTATGGGACACTTATGGGACCGCGTTTTCATATCTCAGGTGGACTTTGACTTCTCTTTGTATGTCGTCGGTCCACATGATTGGTTGCAGGTCCATGCTACAACTTCCTCTGTATATCAGATAGGCTCTGCACCAAGACTGCATTAATTTTCGTTTGTTTTTATTGCTCCTTTATCAATCTCTCATTGTCGTCCTTGCAACTATGTAATTCGGCCATGAGGCTCCTTACAGTTTCAACCAAATCCAGAGGGGTCTCCACCGCCCTCCTCTCATCCGAAGCTTCGTCTCTATTGTGGGAGCCATCCCCCACCTCATGGCGCATCACCATCCTTTATGCTTGTAGTTTCCCGCGATTGACTGACTGCTTGAGTGCTGAGAAAACACTTGCTATTAGCTAACAATCTATTAGTTCATGAACAACACATAGCTCATATTTATTAAATACACACACACAGTAGAAAGCTTTCATTCTTTTCTTCAGTAAGAGTTTAACCAAACTCTATAGGAAAGAGGAAAGGTAGGGCATCACCCTTAAAGTTCTTTAAATATGGTTTTTACTCAACTCGTCCATGAGCCCAAGCAGGCCAATTGCTGTAACCATGATTTGATACCAATTTGTAACACACCCGATCCCTGAGTGGCTTTCCTAGGGATGGGGCATCAAAATTTCGTTCTCCTTAAGTTGTCAAATCCTTCGTTTGGGTTCTCTATCACACTCTGCTCATCTAGAGCTTTCCAACCACGGTCCCCATGCTCAAAACTGAGATCAGAACCAATGGATATACCTTTCTGATGTTCTTTGGGCGTTCATTGGTTGAGGGCCACGTGGCGCCCATGTGGATTCACCTCATACATGTCGTTTCTAAGTTCCTTTTCCCATGGTGGAATATCATCTACCATCCGATCCCATGTCTATACTTAACCTCTTTCTCATATATCAACTGTGGAGGAAATCAACATTTCGACGCTTCGATGTTTCACGCCTCTTTGCTATCTATGCACGAGACCACCCGAAATTCTAAAGTTTCGAAGTCTCATAAGCTTGCCACGTGGCTCCGAATTTTGGGATGTTCGGTCTCTCTACTATACTACATCCCAAACCCTCCAGAGTCCCGAAGTCCTGGGCTCCCGGTCACTTCACCAACCCTTTAGGCTAGGCGGGCATGCACCACGAGCTAACATGTGGAAGGTCGAGGGGTGACACACACCCTCATCATAGGTGACATGTGTCACGCTCCAGTAGGTATATCAAGTATGTGACATGCATGCATCTGGGTAACATGTGGCACTTCAAACTGAGGTCCACGCGTTCATGGGTGACGTCACTATGCCACGTCACCCTGGACTGACAATCTTCCAACATCCCTCAGATCTCACGGTCGAGATCCGGTCACGTAGATCCATAAATATACGACTCTTGTTACTTCGGGAGTTCAATTTTTAGGGGTTTGGAGGTGTAGACTCCTCTTTTCTCCCGAGGTTGGTCAGTGCCGGGCTGACCATAACCTAGATCTGACGGTTAGGAAGGAAGCCAAAGGTTCCTCCGATCAACGGTCATGGTCACCTCGCAGCTCTGGCCTTTGGAGGCTTTGGCTTCACTACCACTCTGCTTTCCCGAGACAGGACTTCGCCGAAGTACCATGTGAGAAGCCTTCCACTAGATGATCGGACGGTCGAGAAGGGACCCCAATAGACTCCCCAAATAAATGACTCAAAACCTTTCGTGACTCCTACATTCGGGTAATTTTGATAGTCGTGAAGTTTGACATCCTAGGGCTTCGAGCTCCCGAATCTCCAAAACCATCAAGAACTATGTCCTTTCGGGCTTAGCGCAAGATTCCTAGACCCTGGTAATATGGACCCTCTGATGAATCTCGGGCTATAATCTCTACTCTTAACCAAGATTTGTTTAATGCCATGAGCGCGAGACTAAGGTCTCTTAGACTACTGGTTTGAAGGAAGCACCTTCCTAGTTCGCAGAACTTTAAGTTCTGAAGCAGGGCGGGGAAATCTCATGGAATTACTGAGATGGTAGTAGTGACAAGAGGCTTGCTTCGACTATGGAACTGTGAGGTAATTCCCTGGGAAAAACACCTTCGAGGGTTAAACTGGAGCATATGGAAAATCAAGCAGAATCATAAGATTCTCAATGAAACAAACACATACACATAACTTAACCATTTAAATACAGAAACCATTTATGGATATATAAATACATGCATGCATCCATTATTACCAATTCAATGCATAGAGTATGAAAACACTTATCATAACTAGATAACGTGAAGCGACTGCTGAAAGGGGTGCCCATTTCCGCCCAACCATAGGCTTAGTCACTCCTAACGGATTTACCACTAGCCACCCCCGAGCTAAACCACGATGCTCTGCGATAGAATCCTTTCTTCCGAATCAACGACAATAGGGACAAAGGTTACTCTCCTCCTCCTGCAAGATCTTGGCAATGGTTTACACAATACCAAGCAAGGAGGACCATGCTCATTTATCATCTTGTATCATGAACCTGCTAGCCATTTCCTGTGACCAGAACACGCTCATCTCTTAGTTATTCCTTGAACTCGAGAGCTTAGTCTCTCGTCTCTTCAATCTTCCCAGGTCTTCTTCTGCCCACCACACCTTCCTTTCTTGCCTTCCTCAATAATATTGCGTGTGGCTCGAATTCCCAGTCCGTGGTAAGGTCTGAAATCCTTACAGATGGGTGGTCTGCTCCATCTCCTCATTAACTCTTGAGGAGGTCTTCCCACCTACTAGCTTGACTATTCCTGGGTCAAAGGACTATTCTGGTCCTGAGAAATTAAATCCAGTAAGGTACTAGTTTGGTGGAGGTTAACGCAACCATTCCTGGTCCCCTTCACCATCTCTTTCATAACATTCGTGGTCTCTCTTAGCACACCCCCCTTCCAATAGTCATGCAACACTTATCCATTTTCTAGTAAATAACATAATTTACATTCATTGACCTTTTATACAAAGGTCCATCAAATCAAACATTCACACATATTGAGTTTTCCATGGCCTTTTGGCCAATATAGTTATATTTACAAACTGGGGGAAACAGGGTGTTACAGAGTACAATATGCTCCCTAAAGAAAATGCATCAATGGCCAACCTGTTGTTGGTCATGTTGATTCCACGACATTAATGAAAAATAACTCCAGATGGATTCAACCAAAGCCTGCGTTAATTTCTCAATTTCTTCAGAGAAAGAGTTGGGAAAATCTATTTGAGAGTCTTTATTCGTATTTATTTACCTATATTTCCAAATTAGCCATTATTGCATTAGAATCAGAATCAACGTTTGTTTAGTGAGACAATTTATTTATTTATGAGAAAATCTCCAATGTAAAGCACATAGAGAATAAAATTGATTTCAAGCATTTTAGCTTCTAACACTTCAATTTAATTTGATATTTGCTGGTTCTATTCCCATACAAAATTTCTCATTAAAAAATAAATATAAAAATAAAAATGAACACATTTACCTACCATAATTCCTTTGATGGGATACTTTGTAGAAATTCTTTCCCCAAGCAACTTGCACTTGCTTGTTAATAAAGACAGACAAACAAATGGTACAAAAATGAGCTTAATCGTCAATTCAGGTGTGACTGTTGCAAAGATTGATATCCTGGCTTGAATAGGCCACCCGGATACTAAAGGACTTCCATTTCTTCATAAAGGGAGAGACTCACAGATAATGGGCCTAGTGTCGGAAGTCATTCGTGGTGTGAAAAAGCATATATAATGATTAATCCATCTAGTTGGTAAAACAATGTACTTTAATCCACATTCAATACACCTCCTAGTGATCACACCTTTTCTATTATGTTCTTTTAATTGCCTTTTTATCTATACAAATGCTTATTATTGTTCTAAAGACGCCTACATAAATGAATGTGTGCTCTCGAGTGTCTGTCCGAGCGTTAGGATGGATTGAGATCGCTAAATGGTATGGAGGTTCAATTAGTGAAACAATATAGTACAGACTTGCTCGTCAATATTAGGAGAAGTGTGAGAAATATTTAATACATGCAAAATATTTTGGAAGGCCTTTCCTCTTTGCCCTGTCTTGCTGAATCCTAAGTAAAATTGAGAGAAAACAATTCTAGCATTTTTCGCTCATTTATGTTAAAGAGAAATTGCATGGATGAACCTTGTGGAGAAGTGGTAGTTGAATTTGATTCATGAACACTGTCTTTGGAATACTTTACGAGAAGCCAAAAATTCTCAAGATTTTGGCTCTGAAAGTGGTTATAATATAGAGAAAGGGGAGGCTTGGAAGTGTGCGATTTCTTTCTCTCGAATTCTATCCTTTCAACAATCACTTGAACTCTATCTGATCTTGTTTGGTTGCAAAATAGAATTTCAGAAGGTGCTCCTATCGACCACTTGGTTCAACTAGAAAAATAGAATTTCAGGAGGTGCTCCTACCGACCATTTGGTTCAACTAGCAAAATAGAATTTCAGGAGGTGCTCCTACCAATCAGTGACCACCAGGTGCATAGAGTTCATCAGGAAACAAGAAAATTAGTTCTACAGTGAAATCTATCCCACTTGTTCTACCTGAGAATCCCATAACCAACTAGACAAAGCTTTGGTGATCAATACTATTACACAAATTAAGTCCTGAAGGAGACATTGGCGCTGGTGTATTTTTCCAAGAGGCCCTCCAAGGACTCAACTAAAATTTGCAACTCAGAGTCTACTCTATTTATGTTGAGTGTTGAATGTGTTTGAAGTCAAGTGCTGAATGTGGTGTGCATGCTCTTAGAAACCAAAGTGGTGTGCATGTGCTTGGAAACCATAATCTTATTGGAGGATAAGAAAAACATTCAGGTGTATAGATGCATGTGCCTAGATTACCAGGAATCTTCAACGTGGTTGGCGATCTAAGCGTAGCAACACATGGTAGGAGGCCACACCATTCGAGAATATGCATAACTAATAGCAATACAGAAAGAAAGAAAGTTTTTTTTAACGTTCACGAGGCTAAATATAGCCTATGGGACAGATTGTTTTTCCATCTGGCTTTTGTATTCAACCCTTTTCCTGTGAAGTTTTACAATAATCGCTCCTGGCTTCTCAACAAACTCTTTGCTGAATAAATTATCCCAAGAATTAGCTGCCAGAATACCTGCATAATTTTCCCTGCTGTCTTTGAGAGCTTCACATTCTATACTATAGTAACAGGTCAAGTGGAAAGACTATGATCCTATGCATTAACACCATCGATCATTGGTATAATACAAATACATCTTAACTAGTAACTCCCGAGAGAATTATCCTCTCAATAATATTTTGATAAAAGGTTTTTTATTGCTACCACGATTATAAAAAGAGTTTATCTTACACAAACAATGGTAATAATACTCATAGCATGTTGATTCGACGCAACCACACAAACAACCATAATAATACTCAAAGAAAATATTGCCATGTCCATCATATTTAATCTTGGTTTTCACGTAGATAATAGACTACATGGATCTCTTCTCGCATAGATAGTACCCGCCCAAACGTAATAAGATTATCCCACCGTCTTATCCCAATATAGTTCATTTAATTGACGTTGTTGAAGAGCTCTGACCAGCAAGCTCGATCCAGATACAAAGGGGTGTGAGGATCGATGCTCCTGCTTGCTCCACCATTGATCTCTTTGCTATAGGTTGTGCAAAGCTTTGAACTAAGTATTCTAACGAGAAAAAATTGAGAGCTCAAAACTTAGTATAACTAGATCTAGATTGCATATAACCCTATTCAACCACTTGATATTCTCATTCTTTATTATCCCAAGGTATTCAGTCAGGGTCACATCACAATTTGAATTTTAGTGAATCCCTCTACTCATGAGGATCTAGATTGCATATAACCCTATTCACTTGG
The DNA here is from genome assembly GCA_010110895.2 of Picea sitchensis. Classification (NCBI taxonomy): domain Eukaryota; kingdom Viridiplantae; phylum Streptophyta; class Pinopsida; order Pinales; family Pinaceae; genus Picea; species Picea sitchensis. Next base: position 27,670 of record SNQJ01S0207214.1, read on the forward strand.
TGAAAATAAAATGTCACATCCCTTTATGATTTAGGGTCAAAAGATAATAGATAAGAAGGCTATACATCAATAGATTTTACATCAATAGATTTTGGATCTTTATCTTTCTATTAAGGTGAAGATCGTTTTATGCAATTGTTGGGGGATTTTAGTGTTTTATACAACCATCAGGAACTTTGTGTTGGTTCCATAGTTCATTAAACTTAAAAGTTTAAACTAAAGGCAATATCTTTCTTGATCCTACATAGCTAAAAAAAAAAAAACTTTCACATCTTACAAGCTAAAAAAAACTTTCACAACACCAAGTTAGGTCAAATCAATGATTAAAAAGCCAATTTCCCAAATTATTCTTCTAAAATTTTAATAATTGTATGGAATATCCAAATCTAGAATCAACTTAAAAACTCATTGATGAAATCATACATCTATACAAGTATGTTGATATTTGTAATATGCATTGAACAAGACATTTGTATTTATGTGGTGTGGATTTCTCATAATTAATATCTATGTATGAGATAATATTGATAATATCCAACACAATATTATCTTGTTGGTTTTCGATCATCGATTAGATTTGGTGGATCATTGACTGTTTCAACTGCTTCTATTCCTTCCACCTTAGAAGTATAACTTTGATACACTTGAGTAATATATGCAATGTAATATTTCAGTTGAGTGGGACACTTAGCATTTTTTTGGTTCAATTTCTTGTTTGTGAAGAGTTTAACTCTTTCACTTTTATTTTAGTTTTTTTTTTCAATTTGTTTGCTTCTAGTTTAAGATTGTTTTCTAATCGTTGCTTGTTTGCTTTAATTATTGACTTAATTTTCTTGCTTTTTATTTGTTCTAAATATTATTTCAAGTGGGAAAAAATATGGATTTATAACGAAAAGTGTTTCAAACATTAATTGGACAAAATTAGGGGTTTATAAGAGTGTTATGTGTTTATAGTGAAGAGTGCTCGAAACATTTCAGTGTTTGATTGCATCACTTTTAGATATCTGCAAGGTTGCGAAACCATATAATTGTATTCAATCATGCATATCTATGGTATGATACTTGTTAATATTGCATATCTACGAACTTCCATCAAAATTCAAACTTTGGTTTGTAAACAACTATTTTGGTAGCTAAAAGCTCTACTAAAAAGGGTTAAAAGATAATCTTTCACTTGCTTTTTTTTTTCTTTCTCTTTCTTCCCTTTATCAAATGGTTATGCTTACTTATGCATTCTTGATTTTTTTCTCTCTCTTTCTTCCCTTTATCAAATGGTTATGCTTGCTTATAAATTATTGGTGTATCTTATGTTTTTAAAATACTTCTAATTTCATGATTGCCGTGTAAGATTAGTGGCATATCAACCCCACATTGAGCCAAAGTTCTCTACTCCCCAATTCTTAAAGTTTGTGCAACAAACTAGGTGAGGGGCTTATATCTCTTGAGAAAAATTACATATTGAAACTCAACCATTCCACCCTTTCTTCCTTATAAAATTTCTCTCTCTATATATATACACACTTGTAATTCTCAAATGAGGAATTTTTCTTTCCAACCCATAATTCCACTTCGTTCCAAACTTGGGCCTAGATATGACCCGAAGTTGAGAAAAAGCGGCCTAAGAACTACACGTCTACGCTCGCAATCAAGACCACACATACAACTCTCAAATAGGTATCCAAATATGATTTCATATTCGGAAATGAAGAATTTTGCTTTCCAAACCATAATTCCACTTCGTTCCAAACTTGGGCCTAGAATATGACCCGAAGTTGAGAAAAAGCGGCCGAAGAACTACACGTCTTCGCTCGCAATCAACACCACGTGTACAACTCTCAAATGGGTATCCAAATATGATTTCATATTCGGAAATAAATAATTTTTCTTTCCAACCCATAATTGCACTTCGTTCCAAACTTGCGCCTAGAATATGACCCGAAGTTGAGAAAAAGCGGCCCAAGAACTACACGTCTTCGCTCGCAATCAAGAGCACGTGTACAACTCTCAAATGGGTATCCAAATATGAGTACACATTTGGAAATGAAGAATTTTGTTTTTCAACCCATAATCCCACTTCATTCCAAACTTGGGCCTAAAATATGACCCGAAGTTGAGAAAAAGTGGCCCAAGAACTACACGTCCTCGCTTGAAATAAAGACCATGTGTACAACTCTCAAATGGGTATCCAAGTATGAGTACACATTCAAAAATGAAGATTTTTTTATTTTCAACCCATAATGCCACTTCGTTCGAAACTTGGGCCTAGAATATGACCCAAAGTTGAGAAAACCCGGCCCAAGAACTACACGTCTTCGCTCGCAATCAAGACCATGTGTAAAACTCTTAAATAGATATCCAAATATAAGTACACACTCGAAAATGAAGAATTTTTCTTTTCAACCCATAATCCCATTGCGTTCCAAACTTGGGCCTAGAATATGACCCGAAGTTGAGAAAAAGTGTCCCAAGAACTACATGTCTTCGCTCGCAATCAAGACCGCGTGTACAAATCTCAAATGGGTATCCAAATATGAGTGCGACTCTCAAATGGGTATCCAAATATGATTTCATATTCGCAAATGAAGAATTTTTCTTTTTAACCCATAATCCCACTTCGTTCCAAACTTGGGCCTAGAATATGACCCGAACTTGAGAAAAAGTGGCCCAAGAACTACACATCTTCACTCACAATTAAGACCACGTGTACAACTCTCAAAAGGGTATCCAAATATGAGTACACATTCAGAAATGGAGAATTTTTCTTTTCAACCAATAATCCCACTTCCTTCCAAACTTGGGCCTAGAATATGACCCGAAGTTGAGAAAAAATGGCCCAATAACTACACGTCTTCGCTCACAATCAAGACCACGTGTACAACTCTCAAACGAGTATCCAAATACAAGTACACATTCAGAAATTAAGAATTTTTCTTTCCAACCCATAATCCCACTTCGTTCCGAACTTGGGCCTAGAATATGACCCAAAGTTCAGAAAAAGTGACCCAAGAACTACACGTCTTTGCTCACAATCAAGACCACGTGTAAAACTCTCAAATGGGTATCCAATCAAATCAATGATTAAAAGGCCAATTTCCCAAATTATTCTTCTAAAATTTTAATAATTGTATGGATGATGAAATCATACATCTATACAAGTATGTTGATATTTGTAATATGCATTGAACAAGACATTTGTATTTATGTGGTGTGGATTTGTCATAATTAATATCTATGTATGAGATAATATTGATAATATCCAACACAATATTATCTTGTTGGTTCTCGATCATCGATTGGATTTGGTGGATCACTGACTGTTTCAACTGCTTCTATTCCTTCCACCTTAGAAGTATAACTTTGATACACTTGAGTAATATATGCAATGTAATATTTTAGTTGAGTGGGACGCTTAACATTTTTTTGGTTCAATTTGTTGTTTGTGAAGAGTTTAACTCTTTCACTTTTATTTTAGTTTTGCTTTTCAATTTGTTTGCTTCTAGTTTTAGATTGTTTTCTAATTGTTGCTTGTTTGCTTTAATTATTGACT
>SNQJ01S0207215.1:0-16292 GCA_010110895.2 Picea sitchensis
CCCACCCTTCCCTCCCCTCCTTCCACTCCCCTCAAGATCCAGAAATTGACTCGAGATGAAATGGTTGAATTCCAACTTAAGGGTCTTTTTTACAATTGTGATGACAAGTATTTTCTGGGGCCCAAGTGTAGGGAGAAAAATATTTTTATGGATATGTTTGAGGATGTTTATGAATAAGAGGTAAATTTTTCTCATGTACCTGAGCTACACCTAGTAGATGATATTAATCATCCCTCTAGTCCACCGGAAGTTGAATAATTGAATTATCTGAATCTACTCATGGGTTTCTCTCCTCCCCAAAACTTGAAGTTAATTGGCTACATTAAGAACCAAAAAGTCGTCATTCCAGTTGAAAGTGAAAGAACCCATAATTTTATTCATCGCCACATTTCACAAGAATTCAATTTTTATATCCATCTAGTTAATAATTTCCAAATCATGATTGCCAATGGGGGTTCCATGAAATGTGGAGGGTGTTTTGAAAATGTGTTCCTCCAAATTGGTCAGTACCACTTGAAATCTCATATGTTTTCTATTGACATGGGCGGTTGTGAAATTGTACTTGGCACATAATGGATACACACTCTCATCCCTATCACCATGGATTTCCATAAATTAACCATGAAATTACAGTAAGAGGGCCATCAACACCAGTTCCAAGGCATCATCACAAGGTCACTAGAGATTATCAATTCTCACTGAATGGAAAATCTCCTCAGAAAAGGTCATTCTGGCATTATTGGCCAACTTCACTCCATTTAAGCAGTTGAGACACCCTATGTACATCCCAACCTCCAATATACCCTCTCCCAACACCAATCTATGTTTCAAACCCCCTAGGGATTTCCCCTTCTTGAGGTTTCCATGATCATTCCATTCCTATAGTTCTGGGAAATATTCCTCCAAATTTTCTCCCTTATTGTCACCCCTTCACCTAAAATAATCAAATTGGGATGATTGTTCCAGAATTGCTCGAAGCCCATTTCATTCGTCCAAGTACCAGTCCCTATTCTTCTCTAGTAGTCATGGTACTCAAGAAATAAGGTACTTGGTGCATGTGTCCTGATTTTTTAGCTCTCAACAAAATCACCATCAAAGACAAATTTCCCATTCCTGTCATTGATGACGTTTTGGATGAATTAAGTGGTGCTCATTATTTAATTTGTTTTTATCTTCGCTCTCGCTACCACCATATTCGTATCAAAGAAGAAGACATTCTCAAGATTACATTCAGAACTCACCAGGGTCACTATGATTTCTTGGTTATGCCATTCAACCTATTTAATGCTCCCTCCACTTTTCAAAGTATCATGAGTTATATCTTCCATACTTTCCTCTGTCATTTTTTCTTGGTTTTATTTGATGATATTCTCATCTATAGAAAAAATTGGCAAGCCCATCTTGCCCATGTGGATCAAGTTCTCCAGCTACTATCTCAACACAATTGTTTTCTCAAACACTCTAAATGTGATTTTGGAGCCTCTGAAGTTGAGTACCTCGGAAATATTGTTGGCAAGGATGGTGTTAGGGTGGATTTGAAGAAAATTGAAGCTATGCAGGATTGGCCACACCTGAAAACTTTTAAAAGTCTACGTGGCTTCCTAGATTTTACGAGCTATTATCGCAAGTTTGTTAATAATTATGACAAACTTGTAGCTCTCCTCACAACTTGCCTTAAAAATAATTCTTTCAGTTGGACCTCAGTAGTCGACCATGCCCTCCAAGCTTTGAAAGTGGCTATGTGCACTACTCTGGTTCTGACCCTCCCTAACTTCAACAAGACCTTTGTACTGGAGTGTGATGCCTCAGGGAAATGCGTTGGGTTTTCCTCATGCAAGATGGTCAACCTTTGCATTTCACCAATAAATCATTGTTTGAGTGTCATTTGGTCCAATTCACCTATGAAAAGGAAATGTTGGCTATTTTGAATGTTGTGGATCTGCGACGTCCTTATCTCTTGGGGAAACACTTCCAAATAAAAATTGATCATCAAAGCCTTAAGTATTTTCTAGAACAAATAATTTCATCACCGACTTAACAAAAATGGGTAACCAAGTTGTTTTTATATGATTATGAGATCATCTACAAAAAAGGAAAATAAAATGTGGTGGTTGATTCCCTTTCTAGGAAATATGAAGAAGACATGTCCTTTTTTTCCCTCTCTTTCATTGTCGTAGATTGACTTCAAGAGGTTTTCCATGAATGTTTTCAAGACCCAAAAATTTCAATACTGGTCCAAACACTGCAGCAGGATCCAAAAGATTCTCCAGGGTACTCGTGGCATGATGATAAGCTTCATTATAAAGGTCGCTTGTATATAAGAAAACAATCAAACCTTAAATCCACCATGCTCTCTGAGTTTTATGCTTCACCTACAACTGGGCATTTTGGTTTTACCAAAACCTATGAACGATCAAACGTTCTTTTTTATGGGATGGTATGAAATAGGATATTCACACCTTTATGGATGAATGTGATACTTTTCAACGCAATAAGGGAGAGATATTCAAATATCCAAGCACACTCTAACCATTTCCAATCCTACCCACTATTTGGACAAATATTTCTATGGAATTCCTTGTTGGCTTACCTAAATCAGACAATAATTTATTCATCATGGTAGTAGTGTATTGTCTTTCCAAATATGCTTATTTATGTGCTCTTCAAAACCCATTCACAACATCCACCATGGCTCAATTGTTTATGGACAATATCTTTAAACTCCATGTCATGCCTCATTCTATTGTTTCTGACCTTGATCTAACTTTAATCAACACTTTCTGGAAATAATTGTTCCAACTCTAAGGAACCCAATTGCATCTCATCACAATATATCATCCTTAGAATGATGAAAAAATTGAAGCAATCAACAAGTGGTTGGAAACATATTTGAAGTGTTTTGCATCTTACAGACAAAATCAATCGGTTCAATGGTTACCCCTCGTTGAATGGTGGTACAACACTCCTTTCCACACCAACACTTGCATGAATCCCTTTGAAGCAGTATATGGAAAAATGACACCTTTAGTTGTATCATACATGCCCGATGTCTCCAAGGTTTAACAGGTGGGTTAAAATCTTATAGTCCACATGGACATCCTTCGTACTCTGAAAGAAAATTTGGTCATGAAACAAAAAACATATCAAGGTCATTTTGAACGTGAATTTGTTGAAGGGGACCATGTGTTTCTTCATTTGCAATCTTATAAGCAGACTTCACTCAAATCCCAACACTTTCAAAAACTCAACCCTGAATTATATGGTCCTTACCGTATTCTCAAGAGAGTGGGGCCCATGGCCTACTAGTTAGAGTTTCCCAGTCACTTTAAGCTCCACCTTGCTTTTCATTTTTCCTTCTTAAAGAAAGTGCTCAACACTAGGTGCCATACTTAGACCATTCTACCTGAGTTGGATGAAGAAGGTTCCATTTGGTTGCAGCCACAAGCAGTCTTGGACCAATGCGAGCGTCGTTTCTTCCATCGCACTATCAAAGAATTTTTAGCTCAATGTAATGACACACAACCAAAAGATATCACCTCGGATCCGACTACCATTTTGCAACAATTTACTCATCTTAAGCCATGAGAATAAGGTTGTTTTTAACGCGTAGGGAATGTTAGGGACATAACCTCCCTAACCCCTCATGTAGGTAGAATAATACATTTTCCATGTAATAAAGGATGATATTAGTAAGGCTCGGTAATAAGGAAGAATAAGTCAAATGTAAGAATACCTAGTAGAAGATTTCACTTCTAGAAAGATATTTCGCTTCTAGAAATATCTTCCTCTAGATTATTCTTTTGGTAGATAGATTTAGTATAAATATTGGAATAGAGCGTTGCTCTACTGGAGGTTTCCCCCTATAAGAGGCAAGTGAACATTGTGTCCTATCAATAAAGGTATTATTTTGGCACTGTGGTTCCTTATATTTTGTTGTTTCGTTGTTATTCTTTGCAATATATATTTTTTTCTATTATAATAAATCTGGTACCTAATAAAACATCTCATGCATATCAGTGTAAATATATTCATCTTTCCATATCTTCACATTCAATCTCATCCCCTGAGTTTCTCGTAGGGAAAACTCATGCTATTTTGTAGTCAACCTGTCTTGAATTTCCTCCTGAGATGGATACCACCTCATCTCTTTCCTTCATTATTCCCTACAATACTTCCAGATCCCAATAATAGAACCATTTGTTGGAGTTTTGTTCCACACTTTCGTGGTTCCTTCTTAACATTTGGGAGTATAGACCTGGGGTTCATGTAGAGTTGACCAACAAAAACCCCAGATCATCGACATATCAATCCTCGACCAAGGCTGAGGAAGGTATGACACGAGACACAAAAGGGATCATAGAGACCATAAGGTATTGCAATAGGGATGAAGAATTAATCAAACTAGGATCCATCTAGGATGAAATTCATACATTCCATATCTGATGAATTACTATGATACTAAGTAAAACAATACACACACATATCCAAATAACATGATATACACACAATAGATCAAAACTTCCACAACTTTATTATTCCTTTCATTCCATTCAATACAAACATATAATATACATTAAGAAAACTATATTCGATAGCAACATAGCTTCATATCTTCCTTAGATAATTCCTCAGAAATACAACACTACCCAATGTGCATCTGTTTAGATCTTAGACATATGACATAATCAGATTTATATTCAGAAGCATTAGAACATTACAAAAGGCTTAGAATAAGCTCGATACAAACAAATCAATGGATCTCATCTAACCACATAAATCTATTTATGATGTCACTATTTTCTTTTATAGATTTCTTTGCTTAGGATCTCTGTCTCTTTCTATTTTGATCCACTCGTTCTACTGAAAAAATAACCTCGCACGCTTTTGGAAATTTCCTACAATCCACGTAGCCTTCTAGAATCGGGGAAATATTAACTACCTATCTAACTTGTCTTTTGTCATCTCCATGATCCCTTGTGCTGCTGGAAGTAATCATTCTATAGGATTTCTTGATGTTTTGTTTCTTGATTCTGGAGTGTGTCTTCTTTATTTCTGGTGCACATAAAAAATTTGACCGATGTGAATTTGGTAGAATTCACACTTGGTGCGCAATATCAACACTTGGTCTGGTGCACACTCCTTTTGATTATTTGCACATTATCTTAGGTGCACGTAAAAATTATAATGAGCGTGCACAACTTTATTTGTGCATGTGTGTGAAATGAACCCAAAACTTTGGCTTCCAACAAAAGAATCTAGTTAGCAAGCTTGGAATAGAGGTTCATGATCATCCTAGCCCCTATCCATTGGGTTGGGTAAACAAGTATGCATGGATAAAGGTAATGAAACAGTGTAATATTAAGTTTTCTATAAGTGTTGATTTTATTGATGAAGTGGAATTGGACGTAGTACACCTTGATGTATGTGGAGTAGTGTTTGAAAGCCATTACATGTATATGAGGGATGAAATATTCATGCAGGGAGCTAACCAATACTGATTGATCAAGGATGGGAAGTCCTACACCATCAACATGAATAAAGGAAAGTTGAATATCTCACTAGTAAGTGTCAACCAAGCTAAGAAGTTGATTATTTCTAGTAAGAAATATGTTTTTCTTTTCTTAAGAGAAAATCAGTCTGATGATGAGCCAATGAGAGTGAAGGAATCCATAGAGGGGTGTAATAAAGAGCATAAACATAAATTGAAGGAGTTTATATAGGAATACAGAAGAGTGTTGAGGTATCCTAAAGGGATACCACTCAAGAGGGATGTGGAGCACAAAATACAATTATTTCCAGACTCCCCATTGCCGAATATTTGGTTGTATAGACAGTTCATTCTAGAAGCGAATGAAGTGACGAAGTAGTTGCAATAGTTGTTGGAGCAGGGTGTGATTCGACCAAGTACCTCACCTTGTGGGTCACCCATCATAATTATTCCCAAGAAGGATGGGACTTGGAGAATGTGTATTGATTACAACGCATTGGATAAGATTACACTGAAGAATCAATACCCTTTTCCAAGGATCGATCTATTGGACTAGAGGCAACATGCCAAGTACTTCACTAAGTTGGATTTGAAATTAGGATATCACTAGGTACAATTCAAAGAAGAAGATACCTAGAAGACTCCCTTCAAGAGAAGGTCAGGTTTGTACAAGTGGTTGGTTATGCCATTTGGTTTATGCAATGTACTAGCTACATTTATGAGACTATTGAATGATGTTTTACACCCTTATCTAGATTCACTTGTCATTGCATATTTGGATGACATATTGTCTTATAGTTCTACCTTGGAGGAGCACATATCACATATCATGCAAATGTTAAAGATGTTGAAGAAGCACCAATTGTTGGCTAACCTCAAGAAATGTGAGTTTTCTCAATAGCCTTTAGTGTATTTGGTGTATGTGATCGGTGGAGGGGAGCTCAATATAGATCCTCTAAATATGGAGGCCATCATGAAATGGCCAGTTCCTACAAATTTCACTGAAGTTAGGAGTTTTTTTGGGGCATCACAATATTTTCATAAGTTCATAGCTTCATTTTTAGCGGTAGTTACACCACTCCACACCATAACAACCAGTGGCAAGAGTTTCCATGGGAGAAGAATTAGAGGAAGGCCTTTGATGAGATGAAAATAAATATCATTCAAGACCCAGTGCTCACACTACTAAACTTGCAAAATTCCTTTGAAAAGGAGACAAATGCAAGTGGGTATGCCATGGGAGCAGTACTTATGTAGGGGGGAAGGCGTGTATACTATCATTCTGAAGTATTTCATGGGGCGTTTCTCAACTACCCTACCCATGACAAGGAACTCTATGCCTTGGTACAAGCAGTAAAAAAGTGGAAGAACTATTTGATAGGAAATGAGACCATCATCCACATGGATCATCAACCACTACAATATTTGTAGGCCCAGAGTAAGCTACAACAAACTAGGCATTACAAGTGCATGGGGTTTTTACAACAATTTCATTTGGTCATAAAGTATAATAAGGGTAGCAAAAATAATTTGTAAGGCATGCTTTCATGACCACCCACATCCAAGATTACAACTTTGGGAACTTTGATGCACATGGATCCTTTTATCCATGATGCATATAAATAGGCATACATAGAATATGAGGACTTCAAGTGGGTGTTTAAATAGATACATGGAAAAATTCATAGAGAAGAAGGTGATGGCAAGTATAACTATAATTTCTAGAATGGTTTACTCTACAAGATCAACAAGCTCTGTGTTCCTAAAGGTGAATGATTGCAACTTATCAAGAGGCTCACACCTCCAAGGTTGCAGGACATTTTGCTGTTGGGAAGACAATTTCCAACTTACATAGGTATGTGTACTGGCCCATAATGCAAGAAGATGTAGAAAAATATATTATATGATGTATACGTTTTTGTACCAACAAGCCCAATAACAAGAAGCAAGGTCTATACCATCCATTACCTATACCCACTCAACCTTGGGAAAGTGCTTCCATGGATTTTGTGGGAGTTTTACCAACAAATAGGAAGGGGAATTACTATCTATTTGTGGTAGTTGACAGGTTCAAAAAAATGTGCATTCTTATGCCTTGTAAAAAGAACATCAATGGATAGGAAGAAACAAACAAGTTCTTTGAATAGGTCTAGGTGCACTTTGGTATATCAAGGAGCATCATCTTAGACAGGGATACCAAATTATCAGTTCATTTTGGACTACATTGTGGGAGAATATGGACACTAAGTTGAAGGGGTCTACAACATTCCATCCATGGACAGATGGGAAGATGAAAGTATTCAACAAGATTTTGGTGCAACTTTTGAGGGGTTACGACCAAAAACATCTAAGGACCCGGAATGAAAATCTTATCTATATACAACACTCTTGTAATACAGTTGTCCACACTTATATTGGTATGTCACCTTTTGAAACTTGCTTTGGGTATTTTCCACCTTCACCCTTGGATGTTGTACATGGAAAACAAGGAGGAGTGAGGGAGGACCTCATAGGAGATACATTAAATGCATATATATATATTTTGATAATATAAAGAAGATCCATTTTCAAGTACAAGAGAAATTGAAGAAATCACCGGAAAAGTACAATGCTAGACATGACCAACACCTAATAGAGAGAGAATTTAGAGTGGGAGAAAGAGTATGGTTATAGTTGAATAATGAAAGGCTACGAGGTCTTGGTAAGAAGATCGAGGTATTTCTATATGGTCCTTTTGAGGTATTGGAAAAGGTGGGAGATAATTCCTACAGACTCAGTCAACCCCCATACATCCACATTTACTTAGTAGTGAATGTGGAGAATCTCAAACTCTATAAGCCTTTCATGTTGGATCAAGAAGAGGAGAATGTCCTACCTTCCATAAAGGACTTAGCACTAGATGCTCAGGTAGAGTTAGTAGAGGACACCATTTTGCAGAAGTGGTCCAGAACTACAAGATAGGGGAAACATAACCTTTGTCAGATTGGGTTGAAAGGACAATTTACAGGCAAAGCAAAGTGGTACTCCAGAGAGAAGGTAGAGGAAAAAATTTCTCACCTCGTTAAGTAAATATTTCGGGGACCAAATTTCCTCCTACAAGTTACCCTATTGTGTTGACCACCATGGTACGATAGGATGCCATGTCATCTCCAATTACTCATGCATATGGGGCTATACACATGAGTAATTTCAAGAATATTATAGAAGGTTCAAAACCCTACCACAATTGAGGGTTGAGGAAGTAAAAAACCTACTTCTAGATGGCTACCAGGCTATGTTAAATATCAGGCCACTAGGAGGAGAAGGGGTTCCATTCTATGTTATTGTATTTTTTCCATAGTAGAGTAGAACAAATGGGAGTGGGAAATTAGAGAGAATAACAGAGAGGGTTAATGTTCTGTAGCAACCTAACATGCAACATGTATTAGGGAACTCCATAGAGAGTGCCTTCTCCTTCGTACTTACATTATTTCCATACCCGAGAAAAGATAGTAGAGAAACCTCACCCTCAAGATGGGTTTTCTCCCTTAAGGGTTTCCCAGATATTTTTTTTTTTTTTTTTTTGTGGATGGTGTGTGATTTTTCTTTATTGTTCTCTATTTTCTGCATTTTATCANTAGCAACCTAACATGCAACATGTATTAGGGAACTCCATAGAGAGTGCCTTCTCCTTCGTACTTACATTATTTCCATACCCGAGAAAAGATAGTAGAGAAACCTCACCCTCAAGATGGGTTTTCTCCCTTAAGGGTTTCCCAGAGATTTTTTTTTTTTTTTTCTTGTGGATGGTGTGTGATTTTTCTTTATTGTTCTCTATTTTCTGCATTTTATCAATTTCATGCATAAGCAGAAAATCAGTAACTAAATATTCTGGAATCTAAAACAATTTAACCTTCATAGTGTAGATTTCAGTTTTATTTATCAGATCTATTGTGATGAAATGTTCCAGTGGAATATCCATGGAAGTTTACATATCATTGGACCTTTATTAGGCTGATGGATTTTTTCTTGAGCACTTTGACTTTTTGTTCCAGGATGCGCATTTGATCCACTCAAAAGTCCCCTTCGTGCTCCACCTAGATCACAATCCAATCAATCACATGGATAGGATCACGAAAATATTTATTCAATAGAGATGCATGAAAAAAATTATAAATTCTCATGGATGTAGGCAATACAAGGATGTATGCAATTGGGCCTATCCTCTCTAGAACTTCAAATGACCCATAGTATCTTTCTACCAATTTTGGGAAACTTCCCATTCTTAGCGAGCTCCTTTTATCCTTTACTTTTAAAAACACATGCTCACCCACTTTGAATTCCATGTGTGTTCTTCCTTTGTCGATATCACTCTTTTTTCTATCTTGTGTAACCTTTAAATTCAACCTGATCTTTACCATCTTCTCTTCCATGTCCCTTAGCAATTCTATCCCAAAAACAACTTTTTTTGATGGGTTATTGCAGCTCACTGGTGTGTTGCATTTTCTTCCATACAAGGATTCAAATGGATTCATATTTATGATGTCTGATATTCATTGTTATGAGGTAACTCAACCAAATGAATATAGTCTTCCCACCTAGAAGGATTTTCCATTACATGCATTCTCAACATATCTTCAATTATTTGGTTGATCTAACGGTTGACTCTGGGTGATATGTTGTACTAAAATTCAAATCAGTCCCAAATACCTTAAACAACCCCTCCCAAAAATTGTAAGTGAACTTTGGATCTATGTCTAACACTATTACCTTAGGCACACCATGTAGCCTGACAATATCCTTCATATTAATCTCTACAATATTGGTTACCTTGTGAGTCATTTTCACTGGAATAAAATGTGCAACCTTTGTAAGATTGTCCACTACTACCATGATAGAATCATGGGCATCATAATTTGTTTCATGCTCTTTAATATTATTTAACTCATAACATATGACATACCCATTTTGTGTAAATACTCCACCAAGCTCGTCCTTGCATGCATATGTGCATACAAAAAAATCTTCATCTAGATTTACAACCTTTAAAATAGGTGCACTAGTCAATAATTCCTTCAAGTGCTGGAAACTCTCCTCATAGTTGGAAATCCATTCAAACTTTGTTCCCTTATTTTGCAGTGAAGTGATTGGACGTGTGACCTTGGAGAAACCTTCAATGAATCTTCTATAGTATATAGCTAGTCCAATAAAGGATATTCACTTCTAAAACATTCTTTGGTCTAGGCCACTCTTTGATTGCCTCAATCTTCTTAGGGTACACCACTATGCTATCCTATGAGACAATGTGGCTCAAATAATGGATTTTCCTTTGATATAAAGTGATCTTACTTAACTTGGAATACAATTGGTGCTCTCTCAACACTTGTAGAGCCATCTTCAAATGTTTCTCATGCTCCTCCTCTATCTTGGAGTAGATAATAATATTATTCAAGAAGACAATGACAAAATTTTCTAGGTAATATCCATTCATTAGACACATAAAAGTACTTGGTTTATTTTTCAGGACAAATGGAACCACAAAAAACTCATAATGGCCATACCTTATCTGGAATGTTGTCTTGTTGGTGTCCTCTTCTATGATTCTCACCTTATGGTAACCTGACCTTAGGTCGATCTTGGAAAATATATTTTCTCCTTTTAGTTGATTAAAAAACCATCAATCCATGGTAGAGGGTAATTTTTCTTTATAGTAACTTTATTAAGTTGTTTGGATTCAATATACGACCTCAGAGTTCCATCCTTTTTCTTCACAAAAGAAAATAAGGGACTCCAAGGAGAGATACTCAGGTGTATGTACCCATTATTCAACAATTCTTCTAACTACGTATGCAACTCTTTCATCTCCGGTCTGCTCATTCTATAGGTATTTTTGGATTCTAGGGAAGGTCCAAGCATTAATTTAATAGAGAATTCAATATCTCTCTTTGGTGGAAATCCTAGAAATTCCCAAAACACATCTTCATATGACTTCAACACTAGATAATCTTCGATATTTTTCTCCTTATGATTTGTTGGATCTTCCATATGGGCTGCATATATATGACACCTTTTTCTAAAACTTATTTTTAGTTGCAATGCTGAAATCTTTCTGACGAATATATGTCTTGGAATACTTTGCATCGTCCTTGAATTCCCTTCCTCATCAATACAAGTGAAATACTTGTTGTAGAAATGTAGGACAACATAATTTGTGTCCAACCAATCCATACCAATTAGGAAATCACATGACCCAAGTGGAATGATGTTCAAATATACCTTAGTGTTGACTCCATTCATGTTCATTGGAAAATCCTTGACAAGTTCATTGATTTTCCTCTTCGTTCTAGTGGCTAGCTAAACCAACCAAGACTTTTCATGTTTACATCTCTTCAATTTAAACCTTTCAACTATATTTGGTTCTATATAGCTATGAATAGTTCTAGAATCAATCAAAATAGCTATGGGTTGATTATCAATCTTACCTTCTTCCTCAAACATGTGGGATCAATAATATTCTTGTTTGTTGTTCAAGGATGCATAAATCCTTGGCATGCTCATGCACGTGTCCTCCACTATATCATATTCTTTTATGTTGTGCATAGTCCTCATCCTATTTCTTTTGTGAAAACAATCTTTATACAAGTGGTCTTCTTGACATCCTCGACACTTTGTGGGTTGTTGTACACCTCTTCCCCAAATAATCTATCATTTTATGTTCGCCTTGTGATAGTTGTCCTTGTTCATATGCTTGGAATTTGTTCCTAATCAAAGGCTGCTTGAATCCTTTCTTTTTTTGATTGATACTTTCTCTCTTCTTATCATCCTAGGATTTTTGAAAAGCTGGCCTTCACTTGTTTTTCTCATACATATACTTAGCCTTTCTCATGGATTATTCCAAAGTCTTAGGCTCATCAAATTGGATTTTATTTTTGTAAGATGATGGAATGCCACTCAAGAGCCTCTGTATTTTCACCTTCTCGTCCTTGATGAAGTCCACATACCTCATAATATTGAGGAATTTCCTCTCATAATCCTCCATAATCATATTTCCTAGCTTGAGCTCAGAGAATTCTTGCAACTTATTGTCACAGTAATGCTCTGACATGTACTTCTGCTGGAAATATTCTTAAATTACTTCCAAGGAACTATATTTTCATCAATATGCTTGACCTTCTTTAGTTGGTCATGCCACATGGAATCCTTCCCCTGAACATGATATATGGTAATCCTTGCTTCCAGGTTTGATGAGTAATTATGCAGTTGGAAATATTTTCTCATGCCCAACAACTAGGCTTCAACATATTCTCCCTTCCTATACTCTCCATCAAAGGGTGGTGGCTTCAACTTCCTAATATCTCATTATAAAATATCTGTCTCAGGCCTCCTCCTATGATGTCTGACAAGGGACACACTTGGGCTCCTCTCTCACTCAAAACCTTCACGTGCTCTTCTGATTGAGCGTCCCGGTGAATGATGATGTCTACTAGCACTCCTTGAGTGCCTAGGTCTCTTATGGTTGTCCCTCCTATCATGATATTTGGATGTTGTTGCTTGTGTTTCATTGGTTTATTTTTTGTGCTAGAATATTTATTGATTTATCTTTGCAAGATATTTAGACTATGTAGCAGTTGAGTAATAATTTGATTATACTCCTCCATAGATTTTATTAACCTTTCATTGTATTCTTTGTGTCTCTACACTTATTTATACAACCTTTTGATGGTCTCAAATATCTCTACATGATTCACCCTACTTCTATGTCCATTGGACTCAGTCTCTTCATTTCCCAGGATTATATGTTAACCTCATATTTCATCCTCATGGCGGTAAGATCTATGGGAATCCTCCATATCTATGGTCCTTTTATAGGAGCCAATTATGTTTTGTATATAATTTTAATTATGAAAAAATGTGCATGCAACAATTATTATTAGAATTGTGCATATTGTAAATTTTTCATTATTTAAGATATAGGTCCTTCTTTGCCCCCGATTTATGAACACTCATACACTAATCAAAATTATGAGATTTCAAATATAATATCTTCTAAATTATATTTCCAATGACTGTGTTGGGGTCCTATCATCATAGGTAACTTGACTCTTCAGCTACCTATTTGGTGTTGCCCCCGCGATGAAGACATCTAGCTCAGTTGATTCCATCCCCCCCCCCATCTGTTTCGCCCAATCCTTCATTACCATGTTGCAACCTTCGTCCACCTCTGGGCCCTCACTCCCTTGTCCATTTGTCCCATTGGCTATATCTCGCCCGCCAATCATCCTTGCATGAATAAACAAACTTAGGCTAAAAGAAAAATCAATAGGTTAATAATGTTAGTAATAAAATTTAGTATAGTTACAATAGGTTAGACTAATTAATAATTAATTAATTAACTAATAATTAAGTTAGTGTTTAGGTTAATTTAGGTTAGTGTTAAACATTAAAATAAAAAAACATTAAACATTAATTAATATAAAACCCATTTAATAAAACATATAATAAACAATATAAAAACATTAATTAAAAAACATATATAAAACATTAAATAAAAATTAAATAAAAACAAATTATAATTTTTTTTATAAAAACGAAAAGAATAGAAAATAAAATATAATAAATAAATAAAACAAAAAAAACAAAAGAAATTAATAATTAACAAAAAACAAAAATAAAAATTAATAAAACACATTAAGCCTAAGTCTCACGCATGCATCCCCGTACATTTCGGACCCCCCCCCACGTCCCATCAACACTAAGGGGGTCCGAAAAGTGGTATTGGGAGGGAAACTTGTCATCCCATGGTGATTTCAGAACCCCCCCTCCCAATACCACTTACCACCTCAGGGGGTCCCGAAAACCACCTTCTCTCTGCAAAACCGCTCACTCAAAAAACTCACAAGCGCCATTTTTTCTAGTTTCATCCAGTCGACTTCCGGGAAGCATTCCGGGAAAACGGGAAAGAATTTAGAAAAAAAGAGAGAGGATTTTATTCATAACGAGATGAAGAAAAAAAACATCTCTTAGTGTTTCCACAGGTGCCACTAGTTGGGATAATCGAAGCCATCTTTTAGCCCCTTTTTCCAGGTTTCTGGTTTTTCCTATTTTAGTCCTGATTTTTCAAGAGCTGTTTTGGCAAGATGGAGATGAAATTGGAGAAACAAAAGGAGGTTTTTTTCCAGCACATTCTCATAAAAAATAACCTCCTCCATATTTTACACGGGTGTCACCATTAAAAAGAAACAAATGTTTGAGTTGACTAGTTTTTTGTAGAAATTTGGTCCGCCTTTCATGGCGAACAGTTCTAGATTTTTGGGGATTTGTTGCTATTTTTAGCCAAGGTGGTTGAATCCGACTTCCTAAGCTTAAGGGGTGAATCTCTCCTATTTATTCATGTAATTTTAATGTAAAAGGGTTGATTCTTGCACCCAGGAAAGCTATTCTCTGTAATATTTTTCAGATCTACTAGTAATAAAAGGGATGATACATATGATTCCTGCGTGTGGATGTTGGTGATGTGATTTCTTCTCTGTTAATTTTTATCCTACTTTGTGATCATTCTGTTTTCTATATCTAATCGTTTAAAAGGATTTTAAGTGCATAATTTATCTCTGATACTATGTTCCTAGATTTTAATGATCTAAATGTTTTTTCCTCTGATATTAAAGAAAAGAAATTCTTAACTGCTTCTCTGTTTTAATTGATTATCTCCCCCGTTTCTATCTTTCCATCACTTTAACTCAGAAAGATCCAACATTCTCAATACCTTGCCCTGTGAATAAGCCTAATAAAAGATGTACCTGATCTCAATCTTTAACAGACCCCATAGCCCAATAGGATTCTAAGGTAGTCCTTTAGCCAAACACCTCAAATCTAAATCAAATTTTGCATCTCATAACTAGCCTAAAATCCATGTTCAAACAAATCTAAATCTGACAGAGAGATCCCTCTTTGAGTCTTGTAGGGCTAGATCCAAAACTCAAAGTGGTTTTGATGTTACCTCTGTGACTGCCTCCATAGCCTTGGGAAAATTACAGAGCGATAACCGACTGTACTTATGTCTCGTTCTAGTTTCTAAGACAAAAGTTATGGCTTTCTAAATATGTCATTTCTATTCAATTGTTTCCATTTTCGCTAGTGAAATATGATTCAGAGGCCAACTTCTACCCTTCATAAAAGAAAATATGGCAAGAACTGATGGGTGTTCTATATGCACTAAAAACACACTAAAAACCCTCAATTAAATTGTCAACCCGGGGTCAGTAAACTTAGAGTTGTAGCACTATATGTGCCAAGGCAGAAATGTTAGAGGTATTATAGTCTAATTAAGGAGATGGGCTATCTAAGGGCTAATCTATTCAATCAAAGACTATTAATGATCAAACCCTATCAAGAAATTTAAACTATTTACACTAAGTAACTTTTGAACAAAGGATTGATGGATAGTCCTAAGAAAGCAAATGAAAACCCTACTTAAAGAAAATTAACTTAATAATTACAATAAGAAAAAGAAAACTATCTATTCAATCTACCTAATAAGAAATAACAACAACAATCTACTTTAATTAACCTACTCAAATTCAATAAGCAACTATCCTATTAAAGCAAATAAATAGACAAGCAACTGCCCTATCAAAGAAAATAAACAAGTAAGCAATTACCCTATTAAATCAAGTAAACAAGCAAGCAAGCAACTAACTAACCTATGGTAACTTCTACAGTAAGTAAACTGTTGGAAGATTGGTTGTTGTCATTGATGTCAACCCTAGTCATGGGTTTTGGACCACAAGATTGATGAAGGTATTTGGACATGAAGGAAAATGCACAC
>SNQJ01S0207217.1:0-16292 GCA_010110895.2 Picea sitchensis
TTTTGCTGGGTTTTCTTCCCCTAGAGGGTTTCCCAAGATAAATGTTGTCTCTTGTGAATGTGTATTTCTCAGTGATCTTGTTCTTATGTTGCTCTTATCTATTGAAATGCAAAGAACTATAATAATGGCATAAAACATTAACAAGACTGATACAGCATCATCATCAACAGCACAAGGCTGGTTCAAGATCAACAACAGCAGCACGAGGCTGATGCAACATCATCAACAGCAGCGTCATCAACACAAGGCTGAGATAACGACATCATCAACACGAAGTTGAGATCACAACATCATCAGCACGAGACTACAACATCATCAACATCATCAGCACGAGGTTGAGATCACAGCATCATCAACATCATCAGCACTAGGCTGAGATCACAGCATCATCATCTTATAGCAACAGAATGAGGCAGGTGCAACAACATTTTGTGGTTCTCTGATAGATCCTATGGATCTGCCCAGGAATCATAAGATTCCCTAGGATATAAAATCCTAACAGAGCTACCACATGGTACTCTGACAAACCTTCCTTACAAGACCTTTGGGATCTACCCAAGAATCAAAGGATTCCCTAGGATATAAAATCCTAACAGAGCTACCACTACTGACCACAGCTGGCATATACATGCATAGGTACTCTGACAGACCGTCCTTGCCGGACCTTCGAGATCTTCCCAGGGATGATCAATCCCCTAGGATATAAAATCCTAACGGAGCTATCCGTTGTTGGTCAAGATATTATAGTATCATCAACATCACTCCCCCTTTCGAGGGAGGTCCTTTCGGACAACACCAAGCTTGTCTCGAAAGTGCTCAACCTTCACACGAGACAGAGGCTTGGTCAACACATCTGCAACCTGCTCATCTGTGTCAACATATTGGAGCTTCATAGCTCCCCTTTGCACCATATCACGAATGTAGTGATACCGGATTTCTATGTGCTTTGATTTATCATGGAACACTGGTTCTTCATCATCTTTATGCAATTCTGGTTATCACATAGAATCACAGTTTCTTCCATCTCCAGATCAAATAGACTTGTCAACAACTTTTGAAGCCATATGGCTTCACAACTGGTGGAACATGCTGCAATGTATTTCGCTTATGTCGTGCTGAGAGCAATACTAGATTACTTTCTACTCTACCATGAAGTCATGGTTGACTCCAGACTGAAACAACATCCTGAAGCGCTCTTTCTGTCAAAGACACTTCCAGCCCAATCTGAATCAGTATAACCAATCAGTCTAAAGTCATGATATCCAATATAACTGAGACCAAATTTCAACGTACCCTTAAGGTATCTTATCACATGTTTTGCAGCAACAAGGTGAACACATCTGGGTTCTACCAAATATTGACTCAAGGTGTTCACAGCAAAACATATATCGGGTCTGGTATTCGTCAGATACATCAATGATCCAATGATCTGTTTGTACAGCGTAGCATCAACCAATTCTGACGAAGTATCAACCAGGAGCTTCAACTTTGTTTCCATGGGTGTGTTCATGGCTTTATATTCCAACATATCAAACCTCTTCAGTGTTCAACTGCATACTTCCCTTGGTTAAGGAAGATCTTCTTTGGGCTCTGCCAAACCTCAAGACCTAAGAAATAATGCATTAGGCCTAGGTCTTTCATCTCAAATTCTGCAGGGAGCTTCTTCTTACAATCGGTGATGAGATTTTCTTCTCCAGTTAAGAATAAGTCATCCACATATAGCGGCAATATAACTCGCTCATCATTCATAACCTTGAAGTAGAGGTTAGAATCAGCTTTACTCTTGGTAAAGCCCAAGCTTGTCAGGAAACTGTCAATTCTTCCATACCAAACTACTCTAGGAGCTTGCTTTAACCCATACAGAGCCTTCTTCAACCTGCAAACATGAGTCTTTCTATCTTCAACTTCAAATCCTTGAGGTTGTTCTATATACACTTCTTCTTCAATAACACCATTTAAGAAGGTTGTTTTCACATCCATCTGGTGTAACTTCCACTACATCTTGGCTGCAAGAGCTATGATGGTTCTGATAGAAGTGTATCTAGCTACAGGAGCAAACGTCTCTTCATAATCAATGCCTTCCTTTTGAGAAAAGCCACGAGCTACAAACCTTGCTTTATGTTTTTCAATACTTCCATCAGCAGCATGTTTTATCTTGTATAACCATTTGGAAGATACCACATCTTTGTCCCTCGGTCTGGGAACTATTTCCCATACATCATTCTTTATAATGGATTGGTATTCTTTTGTCATGGCATCTGCCCATTCTTTCTTCTTAATGGCTTCTTCAAAGCAAGTAGGCTCCTTCTCTATGAGATCACACATCAAGGCCATATAACTGGAGAATGGCTTAGGGTTCTTGATATGTCTCATGGTTCCTTCTGGGGAACATTACTTCTCTCCATCTTGTATAAGTTCCCTTGCCCAAGCTGGCTTTCTCTTGTGAGAGATCGTCATCTGGAGAGGTTCTTGAGATTCTATCATGTCATGATCTTCTGGAATCTCCTCATCGGGGGTAACTGTAACTTCCCTCACTGGTTATGCAACTCTGGGAGCTACAGGTTCTTCTTCATATACTTCTTCAAGCTGGAATCTCCTTGATTTCTTGAGTGTTGCATCTTCATCAAAGGTTACATCTCTGTTGATCTCAATGTGATGGTAACCTGGTATGTAAATTCTGAAGGCCTTAGAGACCTCACAGTGTCCAACAAATATTCCCTTCTTTCTTGAAGGGTCCAGCTTGGTTCTTCTTTCTTTCGGAATGTATACAAACAATGGACAGCCAAATATCTTGAGATGGCTTACTTCTGGCTTCTTTTCGGAGGACATTTCTTCGAGAGTTTTGAATCCAAATGCACTATGGGATAGATAGTCTGTTTTGGGCATACATTGTTGTTCTTGCTGCTTCAACCCATAAGTGCATTGGAAGATCTTGATCGTGGATCATAGTCTTCACTGCTTCCATTATAGTTCTATTATTTCTTTCTACTACACCATTTTGCTAAGGATTGTAGGGAGTGGTGAGCTCCCTCTTAATCCTGGCATCTCTGCAAAAGCTTACAAATTCTTTTGAGGTGTATTCTCCTCCGTTATCTAACCTGAGTATCTTGATTTTTCTTAGAGATTCTCTATCAAGGCTTTGAATTCCTTGAATTTTCCAAACACTTCATCTTTTGATTTCAAGAAGTAAACCCAAGTCTTGTGAGAATAATCATCAATGAATGACACATAGTATACATACCCACTAAGAGAGGTTGATGGCATTGGGCCACATACATCTGAGTGGATGAGTTCCAAGACTCCTTATGCTTTACTTTCACTCTTCAGGAAAGGACTCTTTATGTTCTTTCCTTGTGCACATCCCTTGCACACACCTTCATGATCAACCTTGAATTCTGGTAGACCTGTAACTACCTTGCTCACATAAGGTAAGGCTTTGTAGTTGATGTGATCTAGTCTTCTATGCTAAAGTTCACATGGACTCTCAGTGGAGTGAGTCAAAGCTACATCTGAGTGACCTTTTAACTTATATAGGCCACCTTCTTCTGTTCCAATGACAATTGCATCTTCTATGGTTTTTCCTTTAGGCCACATAAGAACTTCACCATCTATGAAAGCCGCTCTGAAGCCTTTCTTATCTAAAGCTAAGATAGAAAGTAAGTTCTTTGTCAAACCTTGTACATATAGTACATCCTTCATTTTCATTGGGGTCCCTGAATCAAGTTTGTAGGTGGATTCTCCCACTCCTTTTGATAGGGTACTGGTAATCATCTCTGAGTGTAACTTTCTGGGGAAAGTTCTTTTCTGTAAGGTTAGAGAGAATGTCTCTCTGACCTATCATGTGCTTAGAAGCACCACTATCTATGAGCCAAGTATCCTCTCCAGGTGACACGGATCCTGAGAGGGCAGAGAATAAACATAGTTTTCAATCTCTTATTTAGTCATCTTCGTGGGTGGCTCATCATCTTCAACTGCATGGGCATGATGTCTCTTGTTATTTCTTTTCTTGTATTCTTCTCTTCTAGCTGGACAATTCTTAGCAATATGTCCCATCTTATCACAATGATAACATTGATGAGAGGAGAAATCTTTTTCTCTTCTTTGTCCTTTCTGAAATTTCTAGAATCTCGTTGGACGGTGAGATTTTTTATGGAAGTGGGTGAATCTCTTTGGGGAGTGAGATTCCTTATGTAGGTGGGTCTCCTTCTGGAAGTGAGACCTTTTCTTTCCTCCTTTAGCATGAGCAGCTAGGGCTTGATCTTCATCCCTTAATAGTATTGCTTCTCGGTTAGCTACTCTTGCTTCTTCTTGAACACATTCTTCCCAAAGACTGGCAAATTGGGGTTTCTCCTTTCTTGCACAGATGGTTTGGATGAAGGCATCCCAAGGTCTTGTGAGACCATTAAGAGCTGTCATTATGAGTTCATCTTCATCTTGGTTGTCCCCAATTGCTTCTAGTTGTTCCTTGAATTGAGAAATCCTAGAGAAATAGTCATGGACTGTTTCTCCTTTCTGCATCCTTGTACTTTTGAGTTGGGTTCTCAGAATCATCTTCCGGTTGATATTCTTTACTTCATACATTCTGGTTAGGGCTTCATACATTCTGGTTAGGGCATCAAACATCTCTTTTGGAGTGTTCTTAGAGGCCACTTGAGGGATCAAATGATCTTTAATAGAATCTACAATGATTCTTTTGGCCCTAACCATATCCTTCTGGTACTTTGCTTTAGCTGCATCTTCTTCAGGTTCCGGTACATTTTCCTTTATGAATTTTGCAAGGTCATTCTCTTCAAGAATGAGTGCAATCCTATACTTCCGGGCACGGAAGTTTTCCACACCTTCTAACTTGTCAACAAGCTTGGTGCTTGCAGACATCTTGACCTGGAGCTGGGAAAATGACCAAAAATTGAAATTGCTCAGAAATTAAATCTGAACTTACCAGGAGGTGCGCTTGGCTGAGGCGAGTAGGCTGGTGCAGTTTGTTTTCAAAAAATCCAAATTTTACCCCTTGAAACTGAGCCTACGAAAAACTAGACTAGTACTTCTGGTACTCGTTTTGGTTTCCTGGTTTTCTAGTACCTGCCAAAACTAGGGTTTCACTTTCCAGAGGCTCTAACCATTGAAAAGATGCACTCAAGCTGCCAATGAGTTCACTGGGCTAGGGCGCACTTTTCTAGATGGTTTTCAGGTGAAAAATCCCTTCCAATAAAAATCCCTAATTTTCTTGTACAGCAATAGTGACGTTTTTTATTAACCAGTGGAAGGTGCTCTCTTCAGTTTAGCTCTGATACCATATTAAATTTAGAGCTGCTATGAAGTTCTTTTCAATTTACTAGACAATAATAGCATAAGCATGATCACTGAGAGAAACACAATCACAAGATACATAGCATTTTATGCTAGGAAACTCTCATGGGGGAGAAAACCCAGCAAAAACTTCCTTAATATAGATTGTCAATACAATGCCAGGATAAAAGACCAAACACTAGAGAATATCCAAGACTGAGCAATGCGCCTCTCTCTCCTTCCAAGTACAGCTATCTCCAAACTTGCGCACTAGATGAGTGACTTGAGTGAGTGAGCTAATGAGGCACCATCCTCTCTTATTTATACTAGCTGAGGAGCGCTAGGGTTGTGTCTCTTCATTAGGCAGGGCCGACTTCTCCTGCTAGTGGCTAAAACCACTTTAATTAGCCCTAGGGGCCGACTTCTCAATTAGCATGATATAATTAGGGTTTGACCAATCCACAAAAGGGGATTGATCTATAAGTAAATGACTCAATAATAAATAGAATATTCTTCGCAGTTACAATATTTCAACAGTCTTCACGGGTAAGAAGCCTTCAGTTGATCACTTGAGAATTTTTGGCAGTCCAGTCTACATTCATGTACCAAAAGAAAAGAGGACTAAGTTAGAGCCCTCTGGAAAAAAAAGGCACTTTTGTGGGGTACAGTGAGACCTCAAAAGCATATTGAATCTATGTGTCAAGGAAAAAATATATAGAGGTCAGTAGAGATGTGACCTTCCATGAGGAAGTTGTTTTTCATCGTTCCAAATAGCTTCCCTGTGATACAAAGGAGCAGGAAGCTCCAACTTCAGAGCTTTTAGATTCACAACTTTCAGATGAGCAGAGGGAGAAGGCCAGAGAGCCTTCAGTGGATCCTATAAGGGATTTTGTTGAGTTTCCCCTAGAGAAACCTCTTGTCAAAAGGAAGCCAGCATGGTGCCGTGAAATTTTAAAGGACGCAGAAAAGCATGCAACACCTAAAGGTACTTTCAAAGAAAGCAAGAAGCCAGATAAGTACTCAGGTTTGATAGCTCAGTTGAATCGTGTGATTGACTCAGAACCTTCCACTTTTGATGAGGTTGCCAAGCATAAAGTGTGGAAGGATGCCATGGTAGAAGAGTACGAGTCAATATTGAAGAATGGTGTATGGGAAGTGGTCCCAAGACCACAAGGAAAATCAGTAGTGACCTCTAAATGGATTTACAAAATAAAGCATGCAGCAGATGGCAGTGTTGAAAAATACAAAGCTAGATTTGTGGCTCGTGGTTTCTCTCAAAAAGAGGGAATTGATTATGATGAGATCTTTGCTCCCATTGCCAAGTATACCTCTATTAGAGTCATCATTTCTCTTACTTCAGCTTTTTATTGGAAACTTCACCAAATGGATGTTAAGACTGCTTTTCTTAATGGTGAAATTGAGCAAGAGGTTTATATCAAGCAGCCTGAGGGTTTTGTGATCCATGGAAAGGAATCCCATGTCTGCAAACTCAAGAAAGCCTTGTATGGATTGAAACAGGATCCGAGAGCTTGGTATGGAAGAATTGACAGTTTTCTTCAGAGTCTTGGGTTCTCCAAGAGTATAGCAGATTCTAACCTTTATATAAAGGTTGTGAAGAATCATCCTATGATCTTGGTTTTATATGGGGATGATTTGTTCCTTACTAGAGAGGAACATCTGATAGCTCAGACTAAGAGGGAGTTGTCAGCAGAGTTTAAAATGAAGGACTTGGGAGTTGTCAGGAGAGTTTAAAATGAAGGACTTGGGTCTTATGCATTACTTTCTTGGTTTAGAGGTGTGGCAGAAACCTGGTGAGATCCTTCTCTCACAAGGTAAGTATGCAATTGATGTGCTTCGCAGATTTGGGATGTTGGACTGTAAGTCCATGACCACACCTATGATTTCTAACCTGAAGAAGTTACATGATCAAGCTACAGGTTCAGATCCAGAAGACCCTACAGTATATCATTAGATTATTGGCTCCTTGATGTATCTAGTACACACCAGGTCGAACATTTGTTATGCAGTGAATGCCCCCAGTCAGTTTATGTGTGAGTCAAAACACATTTGTATGGTCGTTGCTAAGCATATTCTCGGATATGTCCAGGGGACTGTAGCTTATGGGCTCAGATACACTTCTAGTGGAGGTGTAATGCTTCATGGCTTTTCAGATTCAGATTGGATGGGCAGTACAGTGGACCGGAAGAGCACTTCCAGATATTATTTCAGTTTGGGTTCAGCAATGATCTCCTAGTCCAACAGGAAGCAAGGCACCATAATAGCCCAAAGCATTGCAAAGGCAAAATACATTGCAGCTAGTGTTGCTAGTAGAGAAGCAGTGTGGCTCAGAAAGCTACTCTCAAATTTGTTCAATACTAAGATGGAACCCACAGTAATTCACTGTGATAACTAGAGTTGTATAAAGCTCTCCAAAAACCCTGTGTTTCATGACAAATCGAAACACATTGAGATGAGATATCACTATGTCTGGGACATGGTGCAGAAGAACATTCTCAGTATTCAATATATTTCGACTAAACTGCAGATATATTGATCAAGCCCCTGTCGTTGACAAAGCTTGTGTACTTTTGAGACAAGCTTGGTGTTGGTGAGAGGGAGTGTTAAAATTAATGCAGCTGTAAGAGCCATTCTCTGGGAGGATGGCAAAGACCCTAGTTGTAATCTAGGGCCCCTAATGCACTCCTGGGGTTCTTGGTCTAGGACCAAGCAGTTAGAGCCATGGCAAAAGACCTTAGTTGGGCCCCCAGTGTACTTTTGGGGTTCTTGGTCAGGGACCAAGCAGTTTGATGATATAAGTCCCTAGATGTGTTCCAGGGAATCCTTGCTTAGCGCTTGGATTGATCCTTGGTTGTGTACCTTGGTGGTTAAGCCCCTAGATATATTCTAGGGCCCCTGGATGTGTTCTAGGGTATCTTGGTCTGGGACCAGGCAGATTCTTGGTTTAAGTACCAAGCCGAGATGATGTGTGACCTTCTTCTCTCCCGAGCTGGTCCATATGACCTAGGAGCGGTTAAGAAGAAAGGCATGATCACGCCATTAGCCTTCCACGTATGCTAGGATGATAAAAAGCTTATAAATTATATCACGGGACTCATGTGGACAAACTGCCATTAAAGAAGGGCTTGACTTTTGACTTTGTCTTATTGTTTATTGATGAAACCCTTTGGTTGAGTTATTACCCTCCTAAATTTATGATTATGTGTTGGTTTGAATTTATATATTGGACCTTACTTTTTCCTAAAGAAAGTTGGTCGCCTTGATCTTGAAACCCACCTCATCAATTTGATTTATTACCTTGTTGACTTACTTGTGGTCTATTGGATTTACCACTTGATGTTTTAATTGGTAAAATATTATTTGTCATCTTTTGGGGGTTAACCTAACCCTAAAGCTATGTCGAGTGGACTAATATGTTAACCCTATTTTACCTACCTAAAAACTATATATGGGAGTGGTCTCTCCCTCCCTTGACACACTTGATGCATGTGATCTACCTCCTCCAAGCTAACATTAAAACTGAAGTTTGTTGCGGCTCTTCTGGACAGGTTTACAAGGGTCTTCTCAGTTCTCTCTTGCGTGCACCAGCCTGTCGTGGGTCTATACCTGCTAGTCGTGACTGTTTGTGTTTTCCGTTTGGACTGTTGGTGTCCTTCCCTGCCTGTCGTGGGTTTATCTTTGCTAGCCATGATTGTTTTTGCTTGCCGTTGAGGTTCCTTGTATGTTGTTGACAGTCTTGTGGTCTGTTGGTGCCACCTTGATGGTTTGTTGGTGTCACCCTTCTGGTTTGTTGTGTTGCCTTACGCTTTCTGTCAGTCGCTTTGGTGTTCATGCTTTGTGATTGGATTGTTAGGGCTGATATTGGACTGTTGGTACTTGTCTCTGCTTAAAGTTGGGCTGAATGTGTTAAATCAGCCTAATGTTGATTGTGGTTTTGTTTTTCCAGCCCTGAGTAGGACAGTAATTTGTATTCATCCCTAATACTTGGACAGTGGCTTGGACTGTGTTTTGACTTTGGTTTTCCAGCTTGTTGAGTTCTGGTTTTCCCTACTTAGCCTAGGAGTCCTTCTTGGTTTTGTCCCTATGTCCACGAGGAGATCTACCCTGAAGATTTGATCCATGATTCACTAAGCTATTCTGAGCATACACTAAAGGAAGGCAACAGCTCTGCTCACCTGGTACATTTGTCTTTTTCTACAGATATGGTAATACTCAGATCTAGGTTGTGTATATTATTTATTCACTAATGTTGTTAGGTTATGCATCAGAATTTTTAAATGCTTTGCTGGTCATAAATTACAGTTGCTAATGATTTGAGAAATTTTAGAAATTTTGTTTCCATCTAGTTTACTATTTCTGCCCTTAAATTTTAACACTCATACAAAATAAGTGTGCAAGATATGTCGCACAAATTCTTGTTGAAGTTGATTTCAGAGAAGGGCTACCAAATTGTATTGAAATGCTAATGGGGGCCAATGCCCATAGGCAGACTGTAGATTATGTAAAAATACCTTTCCGTTGTGTAAGGTGTCATGCATATGGAAATATGGTCAAAGACTGTGTCCATAGGTTTTTGAAGAAGGTATGGAAGAAAAAGGATGTTCAGCAAAAGAGGAAGGAAATCAAAAGGGTATGAATTCTATAAGAGAGGCAGAAAAAACTAGGGTGGATACCCTAGCGAGATGTTTAAATTCAAATGGCCTTCCTTCAAAGGAGAAAGAGGAGTTGTCAAGGGGTGTTATTCAAAGGCAAGAGGCCCCAGGTAAAGATATCATGGTCGATCATTCTGAAGCCCATCAAAAAATGCCAAAAGAATGGACAAAAGCTAGATCTGATCCCCGGAGACTAATAGCCATGAAGACAATGCTGGTAAATCATATTCCCATAAATCAGACTTTTACATTCACTCAAGCAATGGTAATTTTGATTTCGAGGATAAGGGATCTTGTCCATCTCCTGTAGAAGCCGGTAGAATGCCTATAGGGGGGGTCTAAAAACTCAACGGCCACAGCTCCTCAAAAATCAGTGAAGGATCATAATTCTTGGGAAAAGAGAATATAAATATTCTCTTAGACAAAGAAGAGAAAAAGGGGCATAAGGATGCATGGCTGTGAGACAAGTCCACAAAAATCCAATCCGGAAAAATTCCTATGCAACAAGCCAAAACCTAGATACGTATTAAGGTCTAGGAAGGGAGAAAGGAGCATATATTGAGGGGGGATTGGGTCTATGCAATGTGTAGCACATGGGGTCCAAAATATGGTTTTGTGTTTCTTCTCTAACATCTTCCCAGCAAGAACATAGTTAGAGGCATTATATGTGATGACCTGAACAACATTGGCCACCCCCACCTCCATAACAATCTCATCTAATAGCTCAAACAACAAGTTTGCATCTTTGACCCTATCAGATGCATCAACTGATCTCAAAAACATGGTTCCTTGTGGGCAAGAGACAACGAAATTTATGATAGTACAGTTCATTCCATCACTCCATCCATCTGACATGATGGTACATCCTGTTTTGGCCCATGATACTTTGAAATCTGTCAAGTATTCTTCAATGGATGCGACCTCTCTGTGCAAAAGAGATCCCCTCAAATCATGCATACTAGGGCCTTTGAAGCCCCTACAACAAGCAATAATGGCATCCCACATAGGTTGGTAATATGGTGAGCGGGGAGCATTGAAGGGGATATCARCATGATACCACCATCTAGCTATGAACTCATAAGCAATCTCTCTATATTGTTTCTTCCAATGGTCATCTAAGGTGGGCTAAAATTGAGTGGGTTGAACTTGAGAAACATTGGCATTATCAGAGCTAGAAGTGGGGGGAGGTGTGAAATATCTTTGGATGGCATTCCACTTTTTACTTTTAGGCGGATGCATGGTATTTTCACTTTCAAGGGGAGGAGGATAATGAAAGGGGTCTCTATTTCTAACACCAGTAGAATGAATAGATGGAGAATCCTCATAATCAAAATGGGGTTGGTTGCCCTCATTTGTGCTACAGCCCTCTTCCTCCCTATTTCAGCCTGTATAGCTTTTTCCCTAGCCTTTTCTTCTTGGTAGTCATTAAGTACTTTTTTCATCTCTTCTCTAATAGGCCCAATAACATCCAATGGTGTCTCACATGATTTATCTTGGCCTCTAACACCAGCCAAGTGTTCTTTCAACCTATGAATGCCACCCCCCCCTCCCCTTGATGCATTTTTTACAATACTTGCAATACATTAAACCTTCAATCACCTCATCACGAACCAATGCAGCATCTTTAGTTTTTGGGGGCATCGTAAATTTGTAAATGCAAACTCAAAGGTGGAATTTGCACAATGCAAGCAATCTGAAAATGCAAAGAAGGAACCTAGTCTTGGACTCTTACTAAGTTTCAAACATTCAACAATCAAGATTCAAGATGGAAAAAAAAAGAGTGGAAAATTTTCAACATACCTCTAGAGTCTAATCCAACTCCTCCAAACTTGAAGATGAACCATAGCCTCCTAGTTGAGATGCCAAATCCACCACAAACTGCCCAAAACACTTGCCCAATAAGCTACTCAATGCTGCTCTTCAAGAATCAATGCTGCTCCAAAACACAAATGCTCCCAAATGATGAATGAGAGAGGTGTGAGGCACTTCGAAGGGAGTGATAGAGATATATAGGCTAGAGTTAGGGTTTAGAGGGAACTAGGGTATTAGTTTAGCAAAAATAGAGAGGGTTTTCAAGTCTGCGGGCCCGCTAAAGGAAGTCCAGACCGAACCGGCCGGTTCCGTCATAAACCGGCCGCCGGTTCGGTTTTTCCATCGGTTCGAACCGGTCGAGCATCTAACCGGAAAAACCGGACAGTTCTGGTTCCGGTTAGCCGGTTTTTAAAACACTGGTTAAGAGAGCAGTAGCTCATTAAAAAAAGTTAAAGATATAGACAAGGAGCTAAAAGAAATTAAGAGTCAGCTATCAGCACTGTATGTTCAGAATACGGAAGGTGTGTTTACTGAAGAAAAGATGGAAAGACTAAAGAACTTGGAAATTTCAAAACAGAAATTTTTGGATAGGAGGGAGGCTGACTGGAAGATGAAGAATAGGGCTATATGGTTGGAAAAGGGGACGAAGACACATATTTTTTCCATAATTATGCAAATCATAGGAAGAGAGTAAACACAATCTAGGAGATGAAAAGATACGATGGTAGCAAGGCCAAGGAGTTTAATGACATTGACATAGCAGATATGGGAGCATCATGCTTTCAATCTATTTACTCAAAACCTAACAGAGCTAATATAGCTGAGATATTGAAAATTACATATTTTTCCTAGGTTTGTCTCAGAGGAAGCCAATCAAAGTTTAATGGAAGAGGTTTCAAAGGAGTTAAAGATTGTGCTAGCTTCCTTTAAGAAAGATAAAAGCTTTGGGCCAGATGGATGGCCAGTGTAATTTTATATGTGGTTTTATGAATTATTGAAAGATCTCTGAAGGGTGATAGAGGAGATAAAGAGAACAGGTAAAGCCATTGGAGCTTTTAATGTTACATTTCGAATTCTAATCCCTAAAAAGGACAATCCAGGGGGCTTTGATGAGTTAAGACCAATATCTATGTGCAATTGTATAGATAAAGTTTTGGCAAAAACATTAGAAGTCAAAATTAAAAGGCTCTTTTCGGAGGCAATTTCACAGGAGCAGTATGGATTCCTGGCTGGAAGGCAAATTCATGATGCAATAGGGTCAGCCCAGGAGGGCTTGCACAAAATCATGTCCAAAAATCTCCCAGCTATGGTAATGAAACTAGACTTGCCAAAGACATATGACAAGTCAAGTTGGTTGTATATCAGATTGATGCTTCTACATGTTGGTTTTAATTTACCTATTGTAAAATGGATAATGGGTATTGACATCAAGTTCCTTTGTAGTTCTTATAAATGGGTCAGCATCCAAGTTCTTCACTCCATCAAGGGGGTTGAAACAAGGATGCCCTCTCTATCCATTGTTGTTTCTAACAAGGCAATCTTAGAAGCAAAGAGAGTTGGGACAATAACAGGAGTACAGTTGGGAAGGGATATATTTATAACTCATCCTCTGTTTGTTGATGATGTTTTATTGTTCATCAATGGATCATTGACGAAAGCTAAAAAACTAAAAGAGATTCTAGATCTCTACTGCTTAGCAACATGTATGGAAGTTAATGTATTAAAACCAGCAATTTCTTTTAGTGGACTGGAATTAGGGCATGAAAGGCAGATTCTCAAATTTTTCCTGGGTTTCAATCAAGGTTTAAATATTTGGGCTTTTCTCTTAACCAAATGGCTATGGGGAAAAAGATTGGGAATGGTTGATAGAGAAAATAAGCAAGGATTAATCATTGGTGCAACAAATGGTTATCTTTAGGAGGCAGGTTGACTTCGGTTGAGTCAGTTTTAGAGGCCATTCCTGTGTTTTGGCACCCCTTTAGCACATATTCCTAAGGGGCTGCTGAAGAAAATTAGAAATAAAGTTTTCAGATTGTTGTGGACAAGGAAGAAAGAGACAAAAGGCATTCCCTTGGTTAAATGGAAATTAGTAGCTAAGCCAACGTTAGAGGGAGGTTGGGGCCAAAAGAATATCCATTTCTTTGGGAAATCTTTAGCAGCCAAAATCTTATGGAGAGTAATTCCTCATGATAGGCTATGGAAGCAAATAATAGTTCAGAAATATATAAAGCCAAGTACAAAGATAGATTGGACTAGAAGCCAAAGGAACGTAACAAAGAATATGTCTACTCACACGAAGGCATTAGTACAAGCCTCTCCTTTGATAGGCAACTGGTTGGTTTGGAAAGTGGGGGCAGGGGAACACGTAAGGGCCTCTGGGTAGGATGCAGAAATAAGAATAAATCACCTGATAAACTGCTGGAAAACATTCCAAAAAAAGGTATTTTTACTCTTAATCAAATAGTAGACCAGGAGGCTACAAACCTGTGGCAGCAAGGGTGGACGAAGGTAGACAGATTGGGATAGAAGGTGAGGATGCAGAAATGTGGAATGCATATGTTGATAATCTTCATAGAAGCCATATTTGAATCAGAGAAGATGAAAACATATCAAACCCTGGGATACTACTCTGCAAAATTGGGCTATAAAGCGAACTTCTCTTCTGAGACACATCACTCGGCTTGGTGGTCAAAGACTATTTGGAAACTAAAGGGGCCAATGAAAACACACATATTATTGTGAATGCCAATTGAGAATAACGTTTTAAATTGGGAAGTTATGCAAAGAAGAGCTAGACAAGGACTGGGAATTTCTATTCTCTACATAGAGGATGAAGAAACGATAAGTCATTTATTCATCAAGTGTCCATATGCTAAGAAGGTCTGCTTAGACATAGAGCAGATCACTAGAGTAAAACAAGGGAGGAATGGAGACTTGGTGGAGGAATGCTTTAGAAGTTGGATGAGTAAAAGAGAACTAAAAGAGTGGGGGCCTGTGTCCTGTTTGACTGTGTGGGGGTTGTGGTTGGCAAGGAACTCTTCTCTTTCAAGACAAATCCATTCCTCCACTCCAGTGCTTTCATCAGATCAGATCTATGTCCACAGCTGATAGAATGTCAGTCATATTGAAGGAGATGCAATTGAAACGCTTGGTAATCAAGAAAGAGAAGGTTTGGGGATTCTTTGACGGGGCTAGACAGGGCCCTCGAGACAAAGGTAGTGTTGGGTGTGTTGACCGCCTCTCCAACATAGGTGGTCAACTCCATGTGCCATGAAGAGGTGCATCATCAGATGCAAATTTGTTGAAGACCTTTGGTTCTACAGGGCAATGTTTGGCCCCAGCACTTCTTTTTGTAACTGGAGTCTGGAATTTCCGCACCCCTGTGTGGGTTAATAATGTAATAGGTCTGCATGAGTCATGTCTAGGTCAGTTACCTTGGGATCGGTTCACTAGGAGAGTTCCTTTCACCAAGGGTTTTAAATCCTCGGGTTATCAATTGGGCTTTTCAGCCTTATTGATTTCCCTTGAGTTTTTCCCTCACACTTGCAATAATTCCTCCAAAGTGGTGAACGGCGTTCTAGTGGGTTTATCTTTTGGTAACTATTATAGGGAATCATTGTAAATGACCATGCAAGACATCTTAGAAAGTTTCGCAGAATTCCCTCGAGTCTAAGTTAGTTTTTTTTAATTAAATTTCCCTAAGTTTGGAGGTTTAATTATTTAATTAATTAATTATTTTTGAGCAATAATTGTAAAAACTAGGTCCTTGGACTTTTGATAGGGGTATTTGTGCTCAAAAGAAATGGAATATCACCCCCCACATCCATGGACCAAGTTTTAGCTCAGTTGGACAACTTTAGCCATGGGTCTGTCCACCCGGAGTGTCAATCAGTCTAAAACAGCAATTTAAATTGCTAAAGTCCAAACATGGCAAAATTGTAAATTTGTAATAATGAGTTAGAAGGATGTTAAATGGTGAAATAAGGTTAGAGAGAGACTCCCTAAGCATAACCTACCCATCCAACCTTGTTTCAACCCTTTAAACACACTTGCCCCCTCACCACACTCAAAAGTTACGCCCCCCTAGGGGGATTGACGTTTTTTCCTTGGTAAATTGATGTTGTGACTTGAGTGAGGGCCCCTCTCATGTGCTTTCACTCCCTTCACCCTCCACGTCACCTTCTAGAGTGGATCCACACATCTCACCCTCCAATCCTTCCCTCATCCCAAAATTTTCACCCTCCAAGGAGAGTTACACCCCCCATTGTGGATCTCCGAGGAAAAATCGATTTTTATTTACTTGGGGCCTCTTCCTCTCCCTTGGCACTTATCCCATAGCCTTCCCACTTGACTTTTGTGTGATCCCAACACTTCCCACACCATCTACACCCTAGATCTACTTCCTAAACCCTAGATGGTGTGCCCTAGCCTAGGGATCTCTTCTTTTGCTTGGTGTTGGACACTTGGCATAGATCCAAGAGGGGTGAGTTTGCCTCTCCAAGTATAAAAGGAACCCTCCCCTCA